>JALPQI010019629.1:0-13513 GCA_025490895.1 Thaumatotibia leucotreta | reverse complement strand
AATGTTCAATCATTAAAATACGTCACAAATGTATAAGTTTTTCCATTCGAAATATTCTAGTTGCATGGTCAAACACCGTTAAAATCGTAAAATTAAACGGTGTGCTCTAATATCACAGTACTGTACATATTTTTTTGTATTGTGTTCTGGCCATTTTTCCACAACACGACATCAAATGTGCCTATTTTGCGTGGTCCCAAATCTGGCCCATTACTTGTTGGGGACTTCACATACACCCTTGAATTTCTTCGCAGACGTAAGCAGGTTTCTTGACGATGTTTTCCTTCACCGTAGAGCACTTGTGAATATCAAATGATTTTACATACGTTTTTTGGAAAACTCATTGGTACGAGCCGGGGATTGAAACCATGATCGATGCGTAGCAAATAGCAGCAGCTGTGCGTTTTACTGCTCGACCACAAGCGCTTGTACAAAGGAACTGTCGAACATCAGTGTGTCGTAATTAATACGCCGCACAATTTCAATTCGCAGATTCATGATGATGTACACAAGTAATGTCGAACAGTAATATGTCGCTGAATTCTTGTGTTGGTAAAAAGAGATGTCACACTATCGAACACCGCACATTCGGCATCGCATCGCACTAACGTAGTAATCCCCAAAATTCAATCCCTGGTACCTGGACGACGGTTTTCTTGGCGGAGTCGCTGAAATCTTTCTTAACGATTTATACACAATAATTTTCTGACATCGGCCTTTCCTTGAACTTCACAAACTGCGATTTTTTTTTATCTGAGAAACTTTCACCAAAAAAAATTCGAAATTTTAACAAACTATAAGGCTGTGCTTCCTAATATCTCTGTTTATACAAATACATCTCTTACTCTTTTAGTCTCTCCAATTTTTAATGAATCCATTAACCCAATTATTGACTGTACTTTTCGATATAAACCCCCACATGGCCCTCTTCATCATTCGGTTTTGCTTATTCATCCCTAAATTCATATATAAGGTCCTAATTTATTAGATGCAGATATTTTTAACAGCTGATAGTACTCGGTCTCTGGAGTATATTAAACCGTGAAACATTATAGCTTTTACGATGTTTTTTTGGAGAAAACGGAAAAACAAATTTCCTACGTAAAAACACCCTCTTTATGTGATTATTAAATGAAAACTCATTGAATAGTTTCTAGTACCTCTTTTACGTACCACTTAACTGGAACTGGCCACTTCTCGTCGATAAATTAAATACTTTATTGTCAATGTCATGTTATTTTCCGTTGGATTGTGTCGTTTGATGGCATGACAGACAGTGTTATTGTGACATGTGATAATGCACACATGATGATCTTTTTTAGACGAAATTATAATTAATTTTTTTGTTAGGAAAATGAAATCATAAAAATTACATGAAAAGATTTCTTAATAAAGTTAATTATTTTAATGTAAAGTATCATGTGTTAAAATATCTGCAACTAATAAATTAGGACCTTATATAATTACTGCGCAGCTGTCTAGTTTCGAAATATCCTTCCATATTATCATCCATTGACAATTCACTACAAGCTACATTATCCAAAATTTTAAACATTCACTTTAACACTTCCTCTTGGATCCAAGCGGTACTTCCTATAAGATTTGGAGTACTGGGTGTTCGCTCCTCATGCAGCGTGGCGCTTGCACCCTTTTTGTCCTCTACCTACGGCACGTTGTCTCTCGTCAGTAATATTTTAAACCATCTACAGTTACTTGACGACGAGGTGGCGTGTCTGGGGGAGGCCAGAGTGGCTTGTTGGCAAGCTAGAGATATTTACTATTAAGAAAACGACAAGTAGATTTAGGAGATGGTGATTTTAACTCCACGTAGACTTAAGAACAATTAATGATGACGTGACGACAATAGTTCCTTAAATAAGTTGGAAAATGCGTAGGTATTGCTCTTTTAAATTCTCAAAGAAAAACAGGCAGTCCGAGTCGAAAACTTCGAAAACTATTTAGAAATTGCAGCTGTAAATGCCTTAAAAAAGTTTTCAAAACGGTGACATCGAAAGGGTGTTGTAGTTACTGAAACCCTATCTAAACCAATATAGACAGAAATAATATTTGTAAATTGGTATTCTTTCAGGCTTTAGATGCGCCAACAGTTTTCTGTTGTAAAACGTAACTCATGCCATGAAATGGACATATTCACTAATTTGTCTAAATACTTTCAGTAAGAATTGGTGAGCAAAATAACAGTTGAAGTATTTAGTTACCACAACGAGCATAAAACAACTATACGAGTATGGCTGACTTTCAATAACATTTGTTGTCTATGTCAGCCTCATAGGTAAAATCTTACAGGGTCTTTCCCCAAACTATAAGACTGCGAGCTTGTAAGAAGCCAGAAAAGCTAGGTCTACGATTTGCCCTAATACAACATTCCCATCACATCCAGATTACCAGAGGAGCTGGGATGATGTTATGTGCGAAATCATTTTTAATTCCTTTCTGAGCCGAAGTACAGGTTCAGAATGAGCTACTACTACTTACGTACTACTACTACTACTAGCATCTCGCAAGAAGGAATCTGGCGAGTGGCTTCGGTCACCGAACACAGGAACCTTCTTCGAACCTGATACCTTGCGTCTAGCAACCGGTCTCCAGTTCGGAATCCCCATCTGCGCTCCACACAGGTGCCCCTGCGGCAGCGAAGTTGAAACCCTTGGTTCGCGGAGTCCCAGCGCAAATACGTTTTTTTAAGATTTATCTAAGCGGTTTGTCGACTCAACTGGTGACCGCTGTGCCGATAGCTACCTTGCTTAACGCATTAGTGCACCATGCCGTGGGGGGCAATACCGTTTATCGTGCAACTTGCTATGACACTATGGCAGTTGCATTCTTATCAGAATCTGATGACAAGGACTACAATTAAATAACTAAACACGGGACGATCATTAGCCTACTAAACTACCAAACTAGCCGCATTACATATTGGCTCATGTGCACGACGTACCTACTAGTGGAGCTACCACTGAGGAGGCCTTTTTGGAATACTTTTATATCTTTTGATGCTTTTTGTGTATTTAAATTTTAGGTTTGTGATTTATTCTCTCATTCTGCTCTGGATACTAGGTACTACACTAAACACGGCATGACCAAGGCCAGTTTTTCTTTTACTAGGATCATTGACATTTGGTCCTTCGAGCCGGAGGCCAGGAAATTCACCCTCAATCCGTTTATATTAATCGACGACCGTGAAATTTTTCAAAATCTATTGACTCTTTACTACACAACTACACATACAGCTCGAAAAAATATTAAATATTAACGACAGGCAATTCAATCAAGCAACACTGCCTATTAGGTTTACGTAACTTCCAGCGTCACCCTACCCGCATTTCTGTCCTCGGCATATAGCACTGTGACTGTTCCAAAACGGAAGCCCTGTTTTTGAACATAAATAATTACTCCACTTACCGTTGGTAATGTTAGGTTTACTATATTTCCGTATCCATATTTGATAACATCCGTAATTTATAACAATTGCACTGGCAAGCAATGTCGGAGGTATTACAACTTGAAACACATGTATTAATCACATTATTTCGATACTTTATAAAGAATACTAAGGGGTTTTAATACTTTACGAAATAATTGCAAATACTTTTATGTTATGACAAGTCATGATTGACAGACAAGCGAAATTGTCAAACAAAGATAAAACATATCCTTCAGAGGCAGTGATGAAGGATAAATACGATACACATTTTTATAGTATTTATTTACACATTTATTTAATTACTATATAAAATAGTAAGGAAATGAATAATAATATTAGTATTGATATTTGTCTGTTGTAAACTTTAATACACTGAGAATAGACTCGATTTGTGTGGCTCCTGTCCACTAATAATACTGCTAGTTCAAATTCAAATAAAAAACCAAAGCCGAACAAATTATGAATTTGAAATAAAGGAATGCAAAAACAGTCGTTCCTTGGGGTATAAAAGGCTGGGATAACAGCGGAAGAACTCATTCTTAGAATACCCGCAGACGAACTTGCACTCTGGTTGAGAGATAAATTCTGGTGGGTTAAACTCTGCTCAAATTATTTTCTATGTCCGGAAATACTAATGCACATACGATGTGTGTTTGGATTCCTGGACTTGGAGGAATTGTGTCATTGGTTCACATCATGAGGACTTAGTCTTTGTGATGTGAAGCTTTGACATAGAATGAGTAGATGATTCCCTTTGAGATCTGAGTGTCTATTACTCAATTTTGTTTGTCCGAAGTTGATTCTGAGGCACGTTGGAAATATACAAATATCATTGTTCCGGAGTCCGCAACATTCTGCCATCGGGTTCAAAAGGAGTTTCCGACAGTGTAGTGAAAAGAAAATTATTCTTACTATGTATCGGGTTACGAACAATTTGACAAGCGATGGTTACCGATTACATATGAAGAAAAATAAGTAGGTATTTGTTCGAAACTAGTATCGTACAAAGATCATTTTTTCTTCCTTCGTTACCAGTTACGAAAGGTCGGGTATGTACGCGGCCGAAGGGATTATTAGAACAGGATTTCTTCATTGATGGAACGTTTAAACTATGTTCGTGCGATTAGTAACGATACACTGTGACGTTGGTAGTACTATGGACCACTCCTGTGCTTTACGCATTGCTTCCAAATAAGAAAACTAAAACATTCATTGCAATAAAACAATTTAAAAGTGACTTACGATTTATAAAAAAGTCTTTAAATACTAACGCTATAATAACACTGACTAACACTTACCGAGAAAATCTAACAAAGCCTATCAAATCATCTTCTATATTTTAATGATTTAGATTTTTAAGATTCATGAACTTGTAAAAAAAACGATCAAAACCAGGAATAAAGATGAAGCTGGACATACAGTATATACAGTAGGCTTAAAATATAATGCCTGAAATTTGAAAAGCGACTCCCCGCGGTAATTCACCGGGCACCAAAAGCATGCCAATGCTCGTATTATCAGCAACAACTGGATTGGTCGAAGATAGTGGAAGCCGACGACAATTTATATGATTTCGTTGTCTACCATATGGACCATATGCACCATATGGATGATAAATTTAAACTGTTATATTTTAGCACTCGTACACGCTATATTACGTATATTAGAATTATTTTGTCGAAAAAGTATGAATAAATTAATATAACTTTAATACTTCTTTTTATTAGAAGAGCGACCATCAGTATGAATTGTATTAAGCCGGCCATGAAGTCTAGACCTGACTAAGAGTTTAGAATTCAGACTTCTTTTATAGCATTTTGCTATGAAATTCTAAACATGAGACACAGTTTTAATATTGCTGACAAAAGTACACACCAGTTTATACTCAGTTCGTGATGTAGTAGTGACCAAAACGAACAAAACATAAATCAATAATGTAGAATTGCGTTTTTGTGTGAGTGGTTGGTTGCAATAATATAAATAATAATATATCAGAATACCTACAGGCCACTAATAATTTATGATTTCAAGTACCTATGGCGTTTAATGTCAGGCAGTGTTAAAAAAAATCTTGTTTTTCGGTGATCGATTAATTTTGTGAAAATATAGAAAGATTAAGAGTAAGAAAAATAAAAAAGCTTACATATATGGATATAACAAGTAACCACGTAACAGATAATAAAAATGGAACCTCTTTATGGCGTTGCAATATACGGAAGGAGTGCAATGCGTCTATTACTATTAAAGGAGAAAACAATGCAGTTCTTCGAGAATCTTAACATGTTTGCGAAGCAGATCCTGAGAAAAGTGCTATATGCCACAGGTATAATCAATGTTTTAGTATCCCTTTTGTCGAGGGAGGAATGTCATTATATTCGATTTCTTTTGGATTTAGCTTTAGTCCATTAGTTCCGAACCACCACTCCAATTTCTCCAAGATCATATTCGTCTCTAACAAACATTGTTGTGTCATCTGTATATAATATTATTTCACCGTCTATGTCAAATTTATGGATATCATTTAGAAATAATGAAGTAAAATATTGTCTAATGATGACCCTTGAGGTACGCTTATTTTCATTCATTGTGCTTTTGACCTAAAATTCTATTCACTGACTTTTATTTGTACAGTCTGTTTCTTTTCTGATAGAAAAGATTGTAATAATTGTGAACTTTTATCTCTTCAGCTATATGTATTAAGTTTGGAATGTAAGTTTGCAAGTAAAGGAATGATCCGCCGAGTCGAAAGATTTTGAAAGAAAACTAAACAGATTTCAGCAATTTTTGTTTATTTTCTAAGCAATTTATGACACATAAATTGCCTTAAGGTGCGTTTAAACCAAAAGAGCATTCGCTGTTCTAGCGCCCGTTCTACGAAATCAACCAATCACGTTTTGTGTACCGATCGAATTTCGTAGAGTGGGAGGTTAGAACAGCAAATGCTCTTTTAGTTTGAACGCACCTTTAATGTTAGACAAGAAGCGCAAGAATCTACTATGAGCCTTCTCCCGCCTATGTCAAAAGAAAGGTACAAAAATGAAACGTATGCGTAATTATGAGTTCCGCACTTTTTTGCATAAATAGCTTTATCAAGTCGATTGTGATTGTGATCGAGTCGATTCATAACAATGTTTGGATACCTACCGGTTACACTTTCAAACCGTCATGTGTTTTTACATATTTTTGACCCTAAACATTTTCATATAAATTTTGTTCGTGAAACCGGTTGCAAACATAAATAAAAACCAGATTATTATTAAGTAGTTTGGTTCTACGAATATAGATATAATACAAGTTCCTGTATTTGGACATATTTTTTACTCACCCCAGATAGCAAAAATCTAGATGTAACAGTGCCACCAGTAGACTCAAATAAAAAAGATAATGCAAAATGATAAAGATAATGCTCGGTATCTAAAACATTGAACATTTGGGCTAAAGATCACACCTCTCCACTTATAATCAACGATGCAAATGATGCGATGCGGATCAAACAAAACAAACAAATAGACCAATTGATTTTGCCTTGTAAGCACTCATCCTACAGCGGAAATAGCAAATAGCATATGGATTGTCATTTATTATGAAATATAAATACAATTCACATTGTTACTTTTTCGTTGTCCTTCGTATTTCAGAAGTCCTGAGGGCACTAATTTGTAAGCACACGTCGCGCTTTGCAAGGCCGCTCACGATGCGCGAAATGTGGAGCGATCTATTTTTACCAGACTCTGCGTGCGTGCTGACGTCTCACCATCTTCCTCGTTACCTGTTCCATCTGTCTGCTACAAGACTGACCCGCCATTTTGGAAAACTATAACCGTCTTATTAATAAACATGGAATAAAGTAGGCATAACTTTAATTCGAGGTGTAACTGAAGATTAGTGAATTTCAATATTAATAAATGCAGAGTAAGCAGGGAGTATACTAATCTGGCTTTACACTCGTATTCAAAGTTAAACCTAGGTACCACCTAGTTTAACGACTGAGTAAGCATAGAGAAGCTGTCGTATTTAAACATTTTCTTTTTGATATCTGTGTTTTTTTTTTCGGCCACCATCGCATCGCATATGACTTATTCGTTGTGCAAAGAAAATGGACCGCGATTATTTTATTGACGATTTTAGGGACTTAGATGAGTTAAATGAGGCGGGGGACGTAATGCCATTATTGAGGCATGTAAAATTTTATAAAATATGAAAAACTCCGCTGGAAGAACTACGTGAAAATGAGTTTTAATTAAAATACAGATTTTTTCAATCTACCGCATCTTTTATCTTGTATTTACCTTTTCTTCTTCATCCCAGTTGAATGACCTAATGCGTTTTTGGCTCATTGTTAATATAATAATTAAAAACTTCCACCAAATATCCAACACCAAATTGCCGGTGAAGTTTGTAATGTCAATGTTAAAATGTCATCTGGCCTACTACCACGAAAATCGAAGGCGTCATTAGAGTGAGAGAGACAAATCTTCGAAATTTACGAATTTCGTTTTTTGCGGTAGGGCCGCTGTCGTTCATTTAAGGTGGATGTCCCTGTGCGATTTTCATACAAATTTGTCGACATTAACACTATTAATTAGTGGACTTTTCGTAATTTTAAACCTTGATAGTAAGTTGTACGTATCCCGTAGATTTCGCGTATGTAAAAAAAAGTCCAAAAAGTGGTATAGTATTTCTGAATTATTAATTTGAAAATTGATACAATTTCACTCTTTGCCTTTGTATATGTGCGTGAATAATACTATCAATGAAAACTAACATGGAGGCAGATGACAAGGTAAGTTTAACCATATCCATCACAGATGTCACTTTAAAACTGCTAGTTAGATGACCTCATTAAATAGTAATATATTCGGTCAATAGATGGATTATTAAAAGTAAGCGTAATTCATAAAATAGGTATGTTGTTATTGTTTTTATCCAGTGAACGCACATAAACCATGGAAACATCCTGTCCGTGCAATTATGACCCAACGCAAACTACTCTTGAGTGCGCGTTCCTAAAAAACTACTCCTGGAGCTGTTTCAGTCTGGCCGAGTTGACAGTGTAATCGACGGACGTCTGAATGCGTTTCTATAAATAACGGTAAAAACGAATTAAAAAGGCCTTCATGTGGTGTAGGCTGGTGTAAAAACAGTTATAGTAATTCTAAGGACAGGGGAATTACTTTTCACGTGTTAGTAAACAGATAACTTCGGTAATTTTGAATATAAATATAATAATATTTATGACATTTTTCTATACTACCGTTCTAAACTAAAACGTCGTAAGTCCATACAATTTTACAATAGAATATGACGTTTTAAAATAGTAGTATACTATAGGAATGTCGTTATGCCCAATGAAGCAAGTTTTTTTTATTAACTGAGATTTGATTTCAATATATTACATTTTAATAAATTCTTTTTTCACTTTCATGAGATTGAACTACCTATTACCTATGCAAAAGTAGGTACGAAGTTCTCAAATGTATAATTAAATTTGATATTTTCATTTTTCGAATTTTAATTTTTTCCATTCAGATTACCGCAAGATGCTGTTCGTAGAGACAAATGGGTAAAAGGTGTCCGATTAGAGAGACGAGAAAATGATTGGATGCCTAGCAAAAGATCTATAAATAATTGGTTCTCTTCATTTCAAAGATAAAGACTTTTACTTGTCTAAAAAGGGGTTTTTACGCAGCTTAATAAGACCGCCATACTGATTTGTACTGTAACCGATTTGTACTCATCAGTTGACTGTTGTCATATGAAAATGTCAATTTTTTCACTTTTAAAAAAGCTATCAGATTCTTGTTTACCTATAGTAATTAATGTCTATTATAACGTTTTAGGGCCTATGAGGAGGAGGAGGAGGCCTATGTCCAGCAGTGGACGTCTTTTGGCTGAAATGAATATGATAACGTTTTGGGTTTTTCATTTTCCTAAACTAAACTAACGCTTGACCACATTGTTCAATTTGGCCATCGTCCCATATCTGCTATTAAGAAATAATACTATACAATAAATCTTTTCTTCTTCTTATTACACAACAACGAATTAAAATTAATTAATTATACACTATTTTTTTATACTTATGCTGCTCCACCTACAATTTCCTCTACTTTGCCGCAAGGTGATGACTCGTAGAGTATACCTCATGGCGTTTAGTCTGCCTGGCCATGTTGTACTGTAAGTTTTACTTTTGTGCAGTAAAGTTTAAATTAATAAATAAAGAAATATTCCCTTACATTGTGTTAGTCTGTTTTATATCATTACTACATTTTAAGACTTGGTATATTTATACTGCAAACAATTATGTTAATCATTTTTATAGTGAATTACTTGACTGGCTCTTTAATTTACGGCATAAACCTATCCATGTCACAATATTTTTAAATACCCGCAAACGTCTAGGTTGCCAGTTATGACTAGCAATCATTGCATGAAGGTTATTAGCGAATTCTTGTTGCTGATTGGTATTTGTTGACGTTATATGCATTTCGCTTACACTTAACTATTCATATTAGTGCAATAGAGATGACTATAATTTAGTTCTCTCTATTTTTCATTCGAGTCTGTAAACGTATCGCCTTATTTCAATGTGGGTGTATTTGTGTTTATGTGCTAATAGTCCCGATAATTTGAATGGCAATGTTCTCAAGGGCGGTTTCCATGTTTATGTTCGTTCACCGTTTTTATCAAATAAAACATCCGGTAAAATTTTATCCCTAGATTCGCCAGGTCGGATCTCAAAATACAATATATCGGTCAGTATTTTTTTATGAATTACAGCCAGTAGGTAGTCTCATTTAGCGTAACTTGTACAATAGTTTGGAAGAAAGGAGCACATTAATATGATAGGTACTAATATCTGAGAGGTAATAAATAAAATAAGTGGCTATAAATTAATAATAATAATATACAAATAAATATATCGGGACATCTTAAGCTTAAATTAAGGCTTGTGTTGTGGGTAATAAGAAATAACCGATGATACATATCATGTAACTACATACAGATACTTGAACACATAGATAGCCACGATCAAGGAACAAATATTTGTGATAAAAAAAATACACAAAATAATGCTTTCACTGGGATTCGAACCCGGAACCTCCAGCTTCATAGATAGTGTCACAACTAACTCGGCTACCGAGGCTGACGACTTTAATTTAAATGGACGCGTAAAATACTTTTTGGTAAGTGGTCATAAAATATTATGTTAAGTCAATGTCATATGATAGTACGGTCAAATCGTACATAATTTTACCCTAAACTCGCAAATCAAGTAGTATCGCTGCATTTTTGGTATGTTGTTAAGACACCATAGGACAGTATAAAACCATATTTTGCAAGCAAAAAAAAGTTGTGCTAGCTGGGTAGTACGTGAAAAACTGCGAAATTTACGGCCATTTTTTAGTTTCTGATTTTTATTTAAAAAACCTTACGTTTTTTGATATCATATGTAAATAAACGTTTAAAGACTAATAAATTTCCAACAAGTTGAGCTAACATGCATTACCGTAGGTCTTATAGTTTCAGAGATTCGAGACTTTAAAAAGTACCCCTTTTTGTAAACTAGATAAAATTTTGTGTTTTGCTAACATTTTCGACTTAATATCGCCTCACCTACTTATGCTACGAAAAACATGCAATAATGACCCTATAGCGCACTTAATATTCTTTAATTTAAGGGTAAAATTAGGTCAGTGAACTTTGTAGTTGAAAGTGTAAACCCGAAATTCCAAAGGCAGGAGGCCCTCTATCTAAGTTTTTCATACAAATCGCAAGTAGAGTTGCAAAGCTGCAATTTGGGTATATTATAAAGGCCTTATAGATATATACGAAAATGCATATTAAAAGAAAAACAAAAAAAAGAATTTGGGCATAGGACGTAAAAAACGGAAAAAAATTCGGACATTTTTTAGTTTTTGACGTTTAACTAAAAATCTATTATCTTTTTGATACTGATTGCTATGAAACTAAGAAAGAACATTAAATTTGAAAGGATTTGAGCTACGTTGCATCACCGTAAGTTATATATATTTTGAGATACGACATTTCATAAAGTGCCCTTTTATCAAAACATAAACAAATTTTAGGTTACGTTAAAGCTATTCACTAAATATTGGCAAAACGTTCGCGCTAATAAAAAAAAGTAATCGTAGATAATAACTACATTAAATTTGGAACAAATTGAGCCGATAACAATTATTGTAAGTCTTATAGTTGGGGGTATACGAGGCTTCAAAACATGCATTTATTTTCTTAACTTAATGATGGGCACATTTTGAAATGTCGTATCTCTATATCTATATAACTTAGGGTAATGCAAGGTAGCTCAAATCCTTTCAAATGTAATATTCTTTCTAAGTTTTGTAGCAATTAGTATCAAAAAGATAATAGTTTTTTAATTAAACGTCAAAAAGTAAAAGAAGTCCAATATTTTTTCAGTTTTTTTCGTCCTATGCCGAAATTCCTTTTTTGTTTTTCTTGTAATATGCATTTTTGTACGTCCTTATAGGCACTATATAATATACTAAAATTGCAGCTTTGCAACACGACTTGCGATTTATATGAAAAACTTAGATAGCGGACCTACTGCCTTTTGAATTACGCGTTTTTATTTTCAATTACAAAGTTTGCTGACATGATATTACCCTTCAACGAAAGAATATTAAGTGCGCTATAAGGTCATTATTGCATGTTTTTCGTAGCATAATTAGGTGAGGCGATATTAAGCCGAAAACGTTAGCAAAACTCAAAATAACGCTAGTTTACAAAAATGAGTACTTTTAAGAAGTCGCAAATCTCTGAAATTATACGATCTACGGTAATGCATGTTATCTCATCTTGTTACAAATTCATTCATCTTTAAACGTTACCTGATACATATTGTCAAAAAACGTAAAGCTTTTTTTATAAAAATCAGAAACTAAAAATAGACAGTAAATTTCACAGTTTTTCACGTATAACGCAGCTAGCACAACTTTTTTTTGCTTGCAAAATATGGTTTTATACTGACCTATGGTGTCTAAATAACATACCAAAAATGCAGCTTTACTACATGTTTTGCGAGTTTAATGTACGATTTGACCGTACTATGAGGCAAAATTTTGCAATTTTGTTCCACAACTCAAGGCAAAAGTGTTCGTTTCGAAAAAAAACGATATCATATTCCACAACGATGGGCAGAACGAATAAAAATGAGTACCGAAAACACCGTTGGTCTGGGGGGAAAAAGAAAAAGCGTCGAGTAGAAGCGGGGTTACTCCTTCACCATGGCACCACATCGTAAGTATCTCGCCGTAGCAAAAATTTAAAATTTGAAGCGTAATAGTTAAAACACCTATTTAATAAGTACAACTGTACACACATGTACTGCGATAAGAGTTTATCGGAATACCCGAGCCGCTTTTAAAGTAGTTAGAACATTTTTTCTTCTATGTTTATGACACTCACATTTTACTCTCACATTTGCCAGCTAATAATCTTTGTGTTAGGTAACGATTCAAATGATTCTGTAGTAGATATACATATTATTCTATTGCCAATTGCGACACGAACTTTGTCAGTTATTATTAATTTCAATAAAAAGAAACAGTAGTAGTAGTAGTAGTAAATCACTTTATTGTACACAGAATATGTTACAACACAGTTATAAAGAAATGTAAGTACAAAGGCGAACTTATCCCTCTAAGGGATCTCTTCCAGCTAACCTTTGAGAAATTGAGTGGAGATTCGAAAGTTTAGATAGACAAACTCCCATGATGCACAATAAATAAATAAAATACATTATGTCTAAATGAATAGAATACACATATAACTTTTATCATAAAACAGATAGGGAGGTATAATAAATTAAATTACCAATGTGACAATTTCAGGAGGATAGCAGCTTGGCGGGATATTAAAACCGACCAAACTACCGAGCCTGAAACATCAGATTCCACCAATCAAACCCCAATTATTTGTGCAACTAATGCTCAGTGAGTGTTTACTACTTTTAGAGTTGTATAATTCATTATGGAATTCATATCATATGAACCTAATATCGTCGTATTAGAGACTAACTGTAGC
>JALPQI010019628.1:0-15142 GCA_025490895.1 Thaumatotibia leucotreta | reverse complement strand
GTTTCAAACACATAAGAAAACGACGAAAATCGGTGACAAATGTCAAGTGTCACTGCCAAACACAAGAGAATTTCCAACCGCAAGATTTTTGGTTATAGTGGCATCTCTGATGTGGCATGTCAGCTATGTGACGTCACTTCCCCTTTAAACTATTATTACGATTTTTTACATAAATATTGCAATAAAAAAATATAGTTTTGTGATCTACATGCGTATTTCTCGAAATGGTTTTCGATTTAGGGACATTGAAAATTTTGAAACTTTGTCAATTATAGAGTCAAAGTCAAAGTCAAATAATTCTTTATTCAAATTGGAATAGCAACAAACTCTATTGAATCGTCTAGATATGAAAACTACTTCCGGTTCGAACCCTGTTCGAATTGACTGTGGCATGTAGGTCAACTTAGTCGGTTAATTACTGGACATTTATTTAGGTAAACGTAGGCTTTTTATTGTACAGTCACCAGCATAAATATATTACGGTGGACAGCCGTGCAAAAATATATGATCCTCCATCGGGAGTAAAAATATATGACGTCACAACCACGGTCAAAATATGTGATGTTTGGTGGCCGGCAAAAACATCGTTACTGTGTACCCGCATAAATATCGGATAGGGTCGCTTAAAAATATTTGATTACTTATAAAATGCAAAGTTATGTGATCACTCTTATCGGCATAAATATCAATCCATGGCGCAGCAAATTCATCGGTTGAAACGGACGGCCTATATATCTGACACGTTAGGAAATCAAAAATCCGTTGTTGGTCCAGAATGTTTCGTTAAAAGCAGATATCTGTCTTATCAACTTATTATGGATAAATATAATAAGACAGATACTTAAATGCATTGAAACTTAAATAGTTAATGAGAATAAATAACAGTAATATTACTCTTAACCCTCTAATGCATATGAAGCCAAATATGGTTTCATTGGTTTTGGACTCTATTGACTGCTGTTAAGGTTCAAATTTGAAATGCATATTTTTGCCTGTCTTATGCATTAGAGGGTTAATTGATCATCTCTTAATAATATTTAAAGAAATCCCTTTTGCTACTATGCTGCACCGAAAATGTGATCACTAGCGAACTTTAAATATGGTTTTTTTTATCTCTTTTTCAAGTGACAGAAAGAGAAAAAATCATTCGTTAATCGCTCTAATAGGACAGCTGCCCTACAAATACATTTATCTTATAATATAAAGCACGGCTGATATTTAATAACTTTATTTTTACTTTCTTAACAAGAAAAAACTTAAATACATTAAATGGAACTTATACTTCTATCTTCTATCTTATTAAAATACCTGAAATATTTCCTAATACCTAGTATAGCCACCATCGGCGTTTCTAACATCATCCAGCCTGTCTCGCATTGACATCACCATGTTATAACAATGATCTGCGCCCCGCATCGAATCCCAAATTTCAAAACAGTGCTGAATTAATGAGGCCTTTGTTCTGGCTCGCGTGGAGTCCCAGTGCTGTGTCATTATGCCCCACAAGTTTTCTATGACATTTAGATCTGGACTTCTGGGTGGGAAGTCGTCTAATAACGCAATTTTTTCTTGTTGGTCAATTCAATGGCGAACGATACGGCTGTTGTGAAAAGAACAGTTGTCCTGGATCACGTGTATAATATATTACATAATGTAATTATATAATGTAATGTAATATTTTAGTCTTCGACGCACACTGTCACGGGATATTCCAAAGTCGTTTGCCACTTGTAGAGTTGAAGTTATGGGATTTTCTTGATATAAGTCAACAATATTTTGATCTTGAATGGCTGTAGTATTACGGGGACGGCCTAAACTTTTGTGATAGGAGACATTGCCTTCATCTGCCCAGCGTTTAATCCATAATTTCACGGTGTTCCTCTAAAAACATTTGAATAGGTATTAGAAGTATATTTAATGTAATTATATAATGTAATTTATAACAAATTCTTTGACTAGGTAAGACGTATCAACCTTAAAAAAGTACTTACAGAAACTCCCAATACGTCCATTATTTCATGAACCGGTTTATTTTCCTCGTGCATTGAAACAATCCTATGTTTCAAGCGCTCGTCAATCCGATAAGTCGCCATGACATCAAGAAATCTAATTATATCAATAAAAGCCGGTTATAATTACAATTAAATACCGATAATAAATTATAATATGTATAATTACTGATTTATTTTCAATCTCAGAAAAATAGTCATTAATTTGTAATGTCACACAATGAATCAATTGAATGTCCCATATTAAATTTGAATTAAGAATTCATGTATCTTTTAATGCTATGTAAGAAGGAGGTTTATCATTATCATCG
Source organism: Thaumatotibia leucotreta (assembly GCA_025490895.1). NCBI lineage: Eukaryota > Metazoa > Arthropoda > Insecta > Lepidoptera > Tortricidae > Thaumatotibia > Thaumatotibia leucotreta. The sequence continues at coordinate 12,822 of JALPQI010019628.1, read as the reverse complement.
TAAATAAGTTCTCCTCTTGAATGGCTTGACAGTCTTCACATAACCTGATTTTCAATTATGTTACAATAAAATTGCTGATGGACTATGTGAGACAGACATATGCAATGACAAGTCTGCACTGTTTTCGTGACTTGTCAAATCACTTCATACAATTTACGGCTCTATGCTATCTTAGTATGGTTAGTTTTTGCAGATTGGCTACATATTTTTGATTTCCTAACGTGTCAGATATATAGGCCGCCCGTTTCAACCGATGAATTTGCTGCGCCATGGATTGATATTTATGCCGATAAGAGTGATCACATAACTTTGCATTTTATAAGTAATCAAATATTTTTAAGCGACCCTATCCGATATTTATGCGGGTACACAGTAACGATGTTTTTGCCGGCCACCAAACATCACATATTTTGACCGTGGTTGTGACGTCATATATTTTTACTCCCGATGGAGGATCATATATTTTTGCACGGCTGTCCACCGTAATATATTTATGCTGGTGACTGTACAAAAAACCGGCAAAGAGCATGTCGGGCGGGGCAGTGTAGGGTTCTGTAGTTATTCAAAAACGGTTGGGCCGATTATGTTGCAAATAGTTTTATTTTAAAGTATTCCATAAGCACACTAGTCATGATTTTTTTCATATTTTTTGACTTACTGATGAAAACTTAGAGGGGGGGAGACACATCTTTTTTTGTTCTGGAGCGATTATATCCAAAAATATTTACTTTAGAAAAAAACTTCCTTTTAAGACCCTTATTATTTTTAAGAGAACTATTGAATGATAGCACACATACTAGGATTACAGTAAATAAAAAAAACATCCCAACTTCACCAATTGAGGGGGAAAAAAAATGTTTTTCTAGTTTTGATTGTATTTATTTATTTAGACTTTACTGCACAAAAGAACAGCTTAATGTACAAAAGGCGAACTTAATGCTATGAGGCATTCTCTACCAGTCAACCTTAAGGCAAAGCAGAAAAGATTGTAGGCGGTGCATTTGGAAACACGTAGTAAATTATTAATACCTACATACCTATGACATACATACATAAATATGTACATACAATATTAATATATATACCTACACATAAATACATATTTTAAACATATAATATACGACTTGTCAGACAGATACCTAATCATTCTTAGAGCTGCCAGAAAAGAAATCACGCACAGATTTTTTAAAAGCATACTTGCTCGGTGCTTTCCTAATATTAAAAGGTAAACCGTTCCAAATGGTACCACTTTGTTGCCATGATTAATATTTATACCTGTACCAAATTGCAGATTTTTAGTATTAACGGCCACTGAGCTATACTGCGGACAGACGGAGATGGCGAAACTATAAGGGTTCCGTTTTTTCCATTTTGGCTACGGACCCCTAAAAACACATTATGTGCGTGACGTTAACGGACTGTTTACAAGGAGGGGTTCCTTATATGGAACGTAAGCTGATATCAAATTGTACAATTAAATATATTTTCTAGTTGTCTAAAGGGCATTTCTCAGAGTGTAAATTGACATCTCATTCATCTGGTCACGTTTTTTTGGAAGTGGCTGAATGATTTGAGGTTGGATTTGGTTGTCTTATAGAGAAATGGGTGCTGTATCTGACGACCGAAAATGATACCAAAAGATGTAGCCACTTCCAAAAAAACGTGACCAGATGAATGAGATGTCCATTTAAGCTCTGAGAAATACCCTAAAAGTCATATGACGTCACGTCACACTACACTACGTCATGACCGTACTACAAAATAATGTAGTAGTAGTAAAACTTTTTATTATACAGAAAAACAAAACATAACACAACAAATAACTGTTAAAATAAGTACAAAGGCGGACCGGCCGTAATGACCGTAGTTTTATCAAATAAATTGTCTTTTCCGCCCTCCGGCCGGCAAACAGCACATTGCCGGCCGCTGTGCTAAGCTAAGTTGCCGCCTGCCGGCTCCGTTGAGCAGAAAAATAGTATACACACCTCGACCGTTAAATAGGAAAGCCTCGGATCACATGTTTGTCGGTCTCGGCTTCGCCTCGGCCTACAATTACACGTCATCCGAGACATTTCCCACTTAAACAGCCTTGGCATGTAATCTACTGTATCTTTGCTAATAGCAACAACTGTTGTACAATTTGACTTTCAATGTTTATTAAAGGAAGGTAATAACTAAAGATGCAACGGATAGTTGTTCGGCCGGATACCGGATATTCGGCCTGACCAGCGACCGAATATTCGGTATTCGGCCGGCGGTTCTATACCTATTTTGAGATTAGCAGGGGGCGCGTCGTGCAAATTTCGACACTTTTGTGTTTTGTAGCTCGGGGCCTGCCTTATCTTGTAACCAGATTCGAAATAATGGCCATAATTTTATCAACCTACTGTTTTTAAGTTACAAAAAAAAATGTTGTATAGGTAGGAAATTGGGCTATAGAAAAGAGGCCCGGACAGCCTCCTTTATGGTTAGTCAATGAAGGCAAACCAGACCTGAAAATCCTGTGAACTCCTTGGGGGACCGACCGACTAACCTACTCTCGGGAGCCTAAATGCACCCCACTAATGATTATTATTGTTACCGTTACTGTTTTTTACCTTTTTATGTTCAATCTATTTAGCCCAAATCAATAGTAAGTCACTATCCGGTATCCGGCCGGATACGCCGTATACCGGATAGTTGCCGAATATCCGGTGCATCTCTAGTAATAACGTATAACATAACATACCCAGCGAGTTCCGATATGCTGAGCATCCCGTTGTGGTCTCGGTCCAGATTTAAATACTGCCCATACACCCGCAGAGCCGACGCAGCGCTGAACCAGTTCTGTTCCTGCAGTTCCATTGGAAGGTCTTCTTCGCGAAGCTGCAATGTTTCAGTGGAGACAAATAAAATAAATAAATATCCTGGGACATCTTACACAAATCAACCTAGTCCCACGGTAAGCTCAAATTAAGGGTTGTGATGTGGGTACAAACAGCAACACTCCTAACTGACCATTAAAGACAGAGCAGAGAGAAAATGAAAGAGATAAATATATTTATATTATGTCAACTTCAAATTAAATAATACACGGGAATGTTGATTGTTCACACTGTTCGCAACTTGGTCGGATAATACAAATCGGGTTCCGATATCTTATGAGACTGGTATCACGACTTCGGCCGAACTCTGCTGACCAATGGGGCGAGCATTGCTACGGTTAACCAATGATCGCTCGCGGTTCCTTCAGAAGGTGACATTACCATGGTTACGTAATAATAAAAACGTTTAACCAATGACTGATCACAATTTTTCCGGAAGCTGACGTTACTATAGTCACGTTATATATAACATCCGCTTTAGTTCTGTAAACGTCAATCTAACTTCAGAGCCGGTAATTTGACTGCTAAGCTGCTATTATGTATAAATTTTCGATAATTTTCCTTTCAACGGCTGTCACTGTCAGATATTTTTTCAAAGTTTACTTTCAGCCAGAAACTATCAAGTCTCTATTAAACATTTGTATGGCTACTGACAGATTAAAGGATTATAGGTCTGTCTACCATATTTCCACAAAGGTTACATTATTATTCAACTAACGTCAACTAGGAGCTGTGACGAATGATACCTAATAAAGATAGCAATAGCATTTGTCTCTATCTCTGTCAATCAAAAAAATAATTTAAAATTGCTCGATATCAACATGTAGTACGGTCAAATCGTACATAATTTTACCCTAAACTCGCAAATCAAGTAGTATCGCTGCATTTTTGGTATGTTGTTTAGACACCATAGGACAGTATAAAACCATATTTTGCAAGCAAAAAAAAGTTGTGCTAGCTGGGTAGTACGCCAAAAACTGCGAAATTTACGGCCATTTTTTAGTTTCTGATTTTTATTTAAAAAACCTTACGTTTTTTGATATCATATGTAAATAAACGTTTAAAGACTAATAAATTTCCAACAAGTTGAGCTAACATGCATTACCATAGGTCTTAAAGTTTCAGAGATTCGAGACTTTAAAAAGTACCCCTTTTTGTAAACTAGATAAAATTTTGTGTTTTGCTAACGTTTTCGACTTAATATCGCCTCACCTAATTATGCTACGAAAAACATGCAATAATGACCTTATAGCGCACTTAATATTCTTTAATGTAAGGGTAAAATTAGGTCAGTGAACTTTGTAGTTGAAAGTATGAACCCGAAATTCCAAAGGCAGGAGGCCCGCTATCTAAGTTTTTCATACAAATCGCAAGTCGAGTTGCAAAGCTGCAATTTTGGTATATTATAAAGGCCTTATAGATATATACGAAAATGCATATTAAAAGAAAAACAAAAAAATAATTTGGGCATAGGACGTAAGAAACGGAAAAAAATTCGCATTTTTTTTAGTTTTTGACGTTTAACTAAAAATCTATTATCTTTTTGATACTAATTGCTATAAAACTAAGAAAGAACATTAAATTTGAAAGGATTTGAGCTACGTTACTTCACCGTAAGTTATATATATTTTGAGATACGACATTTCACAAAGTACCCTTTTATCAAAACATAAACAAATTTTAGGTTACGTTAAAGATATTCACTAAATATTGGCAAAACGTTCGCGCTAAGGGAAAAAAAGTAATTGTAGATAATAACTATATTAAATTTGAAACAAATTGAGCCGATAACAATTACTGTAAGTCTTATAGTTGGGGCTATGCGAGGCTTCAAAACATGCACTTATTTTCTTAACTTAATGAAGGGCACATTTTGAAATGTCGTATCTCTAAATCTATATAATTTAGGGTAATGCAAGGTAGCTCAAATCCTTTCGACTTTAATATTCTTTCTAAGTTTTGTAGCAATTAGTATCAAAAAGATAATAGTTTTTTAATTAAACGTCAAAAAGTAAAAGAAGTCCAATATTTTTTTTGTTTTTTTCGTCCTATGCCGAAGTTCCTTTTTTGTTTTTCTTGTAATATGCATTTTTGTACGTCCTTATAGCACCATTATAATATACTAAAATTGCAGCTTTGCAACACGACTTGCGATTTGTATGAAAAACTTAGATAGCGGGCCTACTGCCTTTTGAATTACGCGTTTTTATTTTCAATTACAAAGTTTACTGACCTGATTTTACCCTTAAATGAAAGAATATTAATTGCGCTATAAGATAATTATTTCATGTTTTTCGTAGCATAATTAGGTAAGGCGATATTAAACCAAAAACGTTAGCAAAACTCAACATTTTATCTAGTTTACAACACAGGGTACTATTTGACGTCTCGAATCTCTGAAACTATAAGACCTACGGTAATGCATGTTATCTCATCTTGCTACAAATTCATTCATCTTTAAGCGTTACCTGATACATATTGTTAAAAAACGTAAGGCTTTTTTTATAAAAATCAGAAACTAAAAATAGACAGTAAATTTCACAGTTTTTCACGTATAACGCAGCTAGCACAACTTTTTTTTGCTTGCAAAATGTGGTTTTATACTGCCCTATGGTGTCTAAATAACATACCAAAAATGCAGCTTTACTACATGTTTTGCGAGTTTAATATACGATTTGACCGTACTAATGGCTATTTGTAAAAATATCTTGACTTGAAAAAATACCTCGCCTATTAATGTCAGATAAATCATGGCATCCGATTTGAAGGAAACACGAATAAATTACTAAACGGTTTAGACAAATCTATGAAGAACTGTCGTTATCCAGTTTCCACTAGGAACAACGACATCTAGCGTCTAATAATGGCCGATAGCTAATTCTTAATTTTCGTAGACGAAGGAATTTTTATTATGTCAACTACCTAGTTTTCTAATACTGAAATTTTGACGCAACAAAGATTCGATGACATATCATCGGGGACCATCGGAAATGTCGCGATCGTGGCTACTAACGAAAAATACCGAACCATAATATTACACGACCAAATTGCATCCTTTGCCAAGTGGCTCATCATTCCTACATAACTGACATGAGACTGTAAGTTTGATTCTCATTCATGCAATATTTCCAATTTCTGAAGTGTATACCTAGCTGTGTTGCTGTTTGTACAAAGCGACGATATATACACCGTGTTTTTATTGATTTCCGTTAAATTGAACAGGTTACTTTTTTTTTCTTTTTCATACATAATAATTGAAATGGCAAGTGTGAGAGAACCTTAAGAATAAGATGTCATGTGATTGACGGCACATGTCAAAATAAGTTTCATTAGGATGTAATAAAGGTTGCAATACACTTGTTCATTCATTAAACTTATTTTTTTAATAACTTAATAACAGTAAGAGTTAAGATACTAGTTTCTTAGAGAAAATGATTATTTTTTACCTAAATATGTTTCCTTTTAATTTAACGGAAATCAATAAAAACACGGTGTATAATAGATACATAGACAGCTATGACCAAGTAACAAATATTTGTGATAAATAAATACACAAATAAATCACATAATGCCCTCGCCGGGATTTGAACCCGGAACATCCAGCTTTGTAGGTCACTACCAACTAGGCTACGGAGGCTGACAAAAGTCGTATTAAAATTCATTACAAACCATGTGCATGTAAAAAAAAAGTAGTAAAAAACAAACAAAAAGTAAATTATAAATATTAAATGTCATATACCAAAGAAAAACGACCAAGATCACCTAATGTCCGAGGTGGGGATCGAACCCACGTACTCAGCTTTCACATCACACACACACAGGCATCAGCCGCGAAAGCTGAGAGTGAGTACGTGGGTTCGATCCCCACCTCGGACATTTGGTGATCTTGGTCATTTTTCTTTGGTATATGACATCTAATATTTATAATTTATATAGTATTAAGTAGTGTGACTACTGGGGAAAAATAAAAAGTACAAATCAAAATATTTAATTAATAAATAATTTGATTTGTGTTTTCGCAATACGTTTAAACAAAAAGTATTTAGCAAAAATCATTGTCAAAAAACTAAGTATAAACCGTTATCTCACTCTTACCTCCAGCAAATCATCCAAGAACGAGCAAGACAGCACGTCCCGTATCCTCACACGGCCAACCCTCAAGGGATCCAGAAAGAACAGGAACTTCCTAGCCGCTGTGCACACGTAGAATGAGCTGAAAGAAGAGTCTAGGCCGTCTAGGGCGGCTAGGGAGGGCACTAGCTCTGCTATGTAGCTCTCTAGGTCCTGTAAATAATTAAAAAATACTTCAATCGTCAATTTCTTTCTGATATTGTATATTAAAATAAAATATGTATTAGTTTATTTAATTTTTATACACGGTGTAACGTCAGCATTCCGAAAGATTTTAATGCTGGATTCCTGACCATATTTAGAGTCTTTAATGTTATATAAAATTTCCTGGATTCGGCTTGGTTTCAGAGATAATCAACCTTTTTTCGAAATAAGTTTTTCGACGTAACTCGTCATTTAACTTCTTTTGGATTACAATGCTACCACAATGTGTTCTAATATTACCACACCTTTTGCCTGACAATCAAAAAGTACGGATAGACTTGACGAAATAACCTCTACCTAAAAAAAACAAATTGAAATAAATAATTTAAACAAATTGTTGTTATGATAAAAAGTACTGGAAATGTTAAAAAGTATTAAAATCGGCTTAAAAAAAAGAAAAAAAAAATTTTTTTTTGGTGGAATTGACATTAGGTCTCATAATATTTTTTGTTTATTTTGATGTCTAGAATGCATGTCATAGTTAAAATCTTTCGCAATGCTCGCGTAACACCGTGTATAAGTAGTAGTATGTAATTGTAGGTATTGTTATAGTCATTTGGTATTACTATATCTTTAATACTTATACGAGTTGAGCACCAACTAAAATGTCTCTGTTTGACCCAATGGTTGACTGGTAGAGAATGCCTTTTAGCATTAAGTCCGCCATTTGTACAATTTTCTTTATTTTGTGCAATAAAGTTTAAATAAAAAATACGCTTTATAACCAGTGATCGGAATAGGTAGTGCCATTTCGGGTGAATGATTTAAACATTAAGCATAACATGGATAAGACTTGGGATTTCCGGGCTCGTTTTTTTTCATAATAACTATTATTTACCTAAATTAAGAAGATAAAAAAAAATTGTCATTATATATACGTATATTATTTATTCAGCAATACTTTTAAACCTACGAACAAATAAAACATGGAAGCCGCACGCCATACTAAATTGCCTTTCAAAAACGGTCCTGAATTTTAGTTGAAAAGTGTCACCCTCTCTTCAATGCATCACGGTAATGAACTTCAATATCAACCTATAAAAACTTAAGCCGCCATTTAAAAATGGTCATTATTGGTCCATCAAAGCTATGATTGGTTATTTTCTACAAACATTTGTCAAAGATGTTGCGCCGAAATATGCGCAATGTTATGAAAAGCGCTATGTCCTGCCCATCTTGGCACAATTGAACAATTGCTTTTGGGGGCATTTTTGAGCTTGCGTTAGACGTCCATGTTATACATGGTCGCAGTAGTACACAATATTTGTCATGAGAGCTCTTAAAAAATAAGTAAATACTGTAAAAATTTGGTGAAAAGGCCGATTCTCTATAAATACAAACATGCTATGCTACTTATAATCTTCAAATTAAAAACAACACTAACATGCTCAGTAAGGTATCCCTGCCCGGTGACGTCATACAGCGAGAGACCAATCCTCGTCTGCTGTAGCCACACCCGACGCATCACGTAGTTGAATAGTGACCCGCCGCGAACCCGCCCTGTGCAACCTTCTGCGGCTTGCAGGCGCCCGAAGACTTCAGCTGTGAAGTATGGTCTGCGAATTGAATGAATAAAATAATCTATAATACAACGTGTTTTTTTAAATTCCGTTAAATTCAGCCTCCTTAGCCTAGTTGGTAGTGACCCTGCCTACGAAGCTGGAGGTTCTGGGTTCGAATCCCGGCGAGGGCATTATTTGTGTATTTATTTATCACAAATATTTGTTCCTTGGTCATGGCTGTCTATGTATTTAAGTATCTATATGTATCTATCTATTATATATATCGTCGCCTGGTACCCACATCACAAGCCTTAATAGAGCTTACCGTGGGACTAGGTCGATTTGTGTGAGATGTCCCAAGATATATTTATTTATTTATTTAACAGGCTGCTTGGTACATTAATTGGAGCTACCTCGTATATAGCTTTTAGTCGAATCGAAGTCGAAAAAAAAAATTGTTTCGTTTTCATACATAATAAATGAAATGGTAAGTGTGAGAGAACCTTAAGAATAACACAAAAGTTAATTTCAGGTGACTGACGGCACATGTCAAAATAAGTAGCAATAGGATGTAATAAAGATTGCAATACACTTGTTCAGTCATTAAACTTATTTTTTTATAACTCAATAACAGTAAGAGTTAAGATACAAGTTTCTTAGAGAAATTGATTATTTTTTACCTAAATAATCTTCCCTTTAATTTAACGGAAATCAATAAAAACACGGTGTAGACACATGGACAAACAAAAGTGGAGGTGGACTGGCCACATGCTGTAGAGTAAACAGGAAAAATGGAGCAAAGTTGTGACTCATTGGTATGGACGAAGTCGGGGTAAACCTTTGAGATGATGGGATGATGAACTTGTATTCGCAGCGGGACCTCGCTGTGGCCCAGAGTGGCCCAAGGGTGGCCCAGGACAGGGTGCACTGGAAAGAGCTGGAGAAGGTTTTGCCTTTCATAGACATACTCTAATTTCAGAATAAGAGGCTTAATAAATAGATAGACACACTAGGAGGTAAATGCCTATAATCGCAACACTGGGCAAGCAGATTGGCGATCACAGTAATGTGTCCACTATGACGATGCTGCTGCCCATCATAATGCATCCATATGCATAAGTGATCGCCCAGACACAAACTGAGGAAAATAGTAGGATTGATCATGGTATGGGCAAAACAGATAGTCCTATGTGAAGGGCCTGCATGGAAGAGGAGGAAACAGCAAAACATATTCTTCTAGAATGTAAACAGGTAGAGGCATACAGGAGTAGGCACTTGGGGACTCCACATACACTAAAGGAGGCATTTAGCAACCTGAAACATACGCTGAGTTTCGTGGAGGAGCATGGATGGTTGGAATAGGGCTACCTCGCTATCACGCAAAAAAGGCACAATGGTTGTCGAGTTGCAGAAAAAGCATAAGTGATGGGAGAGGCCTATGTCCAGCAGTGGACTGTAATAGGCTGATGATGAGATTATATCATAACATCTGCCGTTATTGTTACTATGGAAGAATCTGAATACAAACCTGTATTTAGGCCCAGCCTCATCTCGAATCTTCTTAAACTGAAAATAGTCTATTGTCAGCTCATCATTGTTGGACGTACTGTAACTACCGTTGGACTTCTCCAACAAACTCCAAAGATGTTTCAACTCGCTATTATCTAATAGCTCTTTACTTTTCTTCTGTAGGAATTGAGCCCGAGTCTCTTCTCTAAGCTTCTGAGCTAAAACTTCATCAGGTCGAGGGAGTTTGTAATAAAATTTGGGTATTTTCTTATATGATTCCTCGTCACCTTCTATTTTTGGTCTGTAGAGCTGTTTGAAAGTCTCTATTTCGATTTTTCTGCTCTCCTCCTTGGTAATGCTAGTGTTTGTATCTAAAGTAAAAAAAAAGTCAAAGGTCTATTTTTAAGATTAAGAACATAGTGCTCCAAAAGATTTTAACCATGCATTCTAGACATCAAAATAAACAAAAATTATTATGAGACCTAATGCCAAAAACAACCAAAAAAATGTTTTTTCTCTTTTTTATAGACTTTTTGAATACTTTTTAACATTTCCTGTACTTTTTATCACAACAATATATTTTTTTAAATTATTTAATTTAATATTTTTTTTAGGGACAGGTTATTTCGTCAAGTCTATACTTATTTTTTGATTGCCAGGCAAAAGGTGTGGTAATATTAAAGCACATTGTGGTAGCATTGTAATAAAATAGTATATTACGACACAAGTGCGAAAAACATGAAATTCGAAACGAGTGGCGATGTTTTAAAACACTACCGATACTTAGGGAGTGTTTTAAATCGACACGAGTTACGAATTTCGTTTTTGCACGTGTTTCGTACGACGTTTTTTAGTGCAGATGGCCCTCCGAAGTTTTGGACCTGACGTAAAATGACACACTTCTCGCACTAGAGCCGAAGCCGAGTAACGTCGAAAAACTTATTTCGAAAAAAGGTTGATTATCTCTGAAATAAATTGGGTCCTGGAAATTTTACTTATACAACATTAAAGACTCCAAATATGGTCAGGAATTCAGCATTAAAATCATTTGGGATGCTCGCAAGCAATCTGTGTGACGAATTATGCATAGTAGAATTGAAAATGAAATAGCGTCAAGAGACTTAAGTTTCATTTTACAAAGTTTAACAATTTCGTATAAAGTTCAAGTTAATATAATCTCTATTTAGGTAGTATGTGTACAAAATCTCTCACCGTCTAACTTTTTGATGTACTTCCGTAAGCGATCTTTTAGCATGTTGTTAACTTTTATTTGTTCTTCGTCTAAAGGTTTTTCGACCGATTGTGTGTTCTTAGAGTCATCATTTTCACTTTTACTCTCTTTCTCGGACATATTGTACAAGAATTTTAACTTCTTTGATTTAATTCAAGAATGCAGATTGCAGAAGTAAATAAATACAATAAAATACACTATAAAAATACTCGGCCTGTCAATGTCAAATAAAATGTAGGACGTTTCATTACGCGAATGTTATAAACGCTATAAACGACAACGGCAATAAACAATGATTTAACATAATATTGTGTATAATTTTAGTACAAAAAATACATGGAATATAATAAATCAAAATATTATTTTTGAAAAGCATAATTACGAAAGTGCATTACTCAAGTTTCTACAAAAGAAACAAAGTAGAAACTTTCAAATGAAAGCCGTATAAAGGAACGTTAACAAAAATTAGTTTTACTACTGGGCAACAGATGGCATTAGTAAACTTTTGATGTTGATTATAATCATAAAATGTGTAAAAAACGTAAGTACTGCTATGCACTTTTACGAGTATTAATACGTTTTGCAATTCAGCTTTAATACAAGCTTCCTTAACGGTACTTTCTTTATCGTATCTACTTAAGCTTACTGACATTCAAGTCATCACGACCACCGGAAGTATAAATCGACTGGATTCCGTTACATTATTCGTCACAGAGTTCATTTAAGGCTTATAAAAAATAAGTTACGATTGAGGAAGTGCAGTTTTATTAATTGTGCCGACATAATCATAATTATCTTTCATCATCATCATCAGCCTGTGAGCGCCCACTCCTGAGCATAGGCCTCTCTTCGAGTACGCTATTCGACCCGGTCTTGTGCCAATCTTAAGGTGCGTTTAAACCAAAAGAGCATTCGCTGTTCTAGCGCCCGTTCTACGAAATCAACCAATCACGTTTTGTGTACCAATCGAATTTCGTAGAGTGGAAGGTTAGAATAGAACAGCGAATGCTCTTTTAGTTTGAACGCACCTTTACCCAGAAGCGAACCACAGATTTCGTAATATCGTCAGCCCATCGAATAGGTGCGTTGAATAGGTTCTCGGTAAAACCTTTACAGTTTCTAAGACTGCTTTGGCCATAGGTGTACCTACTAATATTTACGGCAGCTAACTCAATTATTGAAAATTTAATTGTAATTTTGAACACAAAAAATATTACTGTTAATCTGACAAACATTAATACGCAAAAGCAACTAGGGGGACCATAGTTTTGCAGAAAGCATCGCATCATTGACAAAGCAGGTAGGTCGTTTTCTACATAAAACTATGGTCCCTTTTATTTCTAAACTAAATTCATTAGAGAGCAAATAATCAAAACCAACT
>JALPQI010019627.1:0-21328 GCA_025490895.1 Thaumatotibia leucotreta | reverse complement strand
GACAACGCTCCGTTTTCCAGACCGTGAGCTTCTATCAATATGGCCTGCCCATTGCCCCTTCAGCTTGCTAATCTGGAGGTCTATGTCGGTGACTTTAGTTCGTCTCCGGATCTGATCTCAACATTTCGGAATGGATAAAGTAGAGAAACTCCGAACATAGCTCTATAGCTCGTTGAGCGACTTTGCGTTTTGAGATAATATGTTCACTGGTAAAGGACCACGTTTCAGCGTCTTAACTCAATACTGACTTTAGTTTTATGACAATGCGGTATGTCGGACGAAAATAGCGGTTGCATAGTTTCCCAAACGCTGCCCAACCGATTTGAATTCGGCCTGTTGATATCTTTCTCGAAGTTGAACTTACTTTATTTTTTTTTTCGGTAATTAAAAGTTTTATTACACGAACGGATTCCACACAGCGATTTTATAAATCAAGAGTCAAAAATTTTATTACATATAACTTAAATATTCAAGGAAACATCTGCAACACAGGCTTCGTCAGAGGGCAACAAACGCAAAATAAATCAGCAACAGGCTTCGTCTCATACACATCAATGATGGGATCCGCAACAAGCTTCGTCATATTATCTACATGCTAACATAACAAACAAATCGTTCGTGCGAATGCGCTCAGCGTGCGGACGTTTGGATGTGCTATTGTTGTGTGTGTTACCGCAATTACGAGTTAAAATAAACATGGTGCTATGCAAATAATGCAAAGCTTCTATTTCGATAAGAAGGGACGATGTACTACATTGTAAAGGACGGTGTGCTGGATACTACCATAAAAAATGTGTGCAGGACCCGAACCAGTTTATTACTAGTGAAATTTGTGACAACTGTGCCCGAGGAGAAAATAGTCCGAAACTGCAATCCTCCAAGCTGGCTATTGACGTGAATAAAGCTACGGTGGAGTCGGTCCTGATTGAGGTGAATAAAAAATTAGATACGTTAAATACCATTAAAACCCAACTGGAGGAACTCAAGGACACCGTTGATTTTTATTCTGAACAATACCAAGAAATGTCAGAATTTAGAGACTTTGCACAGAAGAAGATCACGGCGTTAGAGAACAGAAATACCTACTTATTGAGATCGTAGGATTACATGAACTAGAAAAGGAGGATACGAAACAGATAATTATGAAAATTGCACAGAAAATGAGTTTAAATCCAAACGAAATCGAAAATGTAAAGAGGGTTGGGCGAGAAAAAACGGCAGAGGCCGGCGGTAAGGCACGCCCGCGCCCGGTTGTGGTGAGGCTGGCATCCGTGCATGCCAAGAATGAATGGCTCATGCAGCGAAAGATTAGGCATACTAATAAGAACCTGTTAGACGTTGAGGACAAGCAAATCGTTTATATAAACGAAAACCTCACGAAACAAATGCGGAGTCTTTTTTGGAATGCGAAAACCTCACTTAAGAGTGTATATAAGTTTGTCTGGGTGCAAAACCACCGAATATTAGTTAAAAAGGACGAAAAAGCAAAAATACAACATATTAAGTCGGATACTGATATAGGTAAATTGCTATCAGTACAAAAAACAGGAGAATAAGATAAGAAATCCACGCGTAAGTGGGCGCTGACACACTACGTGATTTCCATAAAGCCTTCTATTCAACGATATACTAAATAATATTAATGAGATTACAACTTTATACAGAAAGTTTGATGATATTCATAGCTGGAGTAAATACATAAATAACACAAAAAATGAGCTAAAAATAATCCACTTAAATATAAGATCATTAAGAAAAAATTTTGATGCTTTTCAATGTATGATAAAAGAGTGCAATAATTTAATCGATATTATTATACTGAGTGAGATAAACATAAAAAAGGAGGAGCTTTTTTCATATAATTTGGAACAATATAATACATACCATAGAACGCGAGAGGATAGAAGAGGCGGAGGTTTAATTATTTACACGAGGACGGACTTATTAACAGAAAAGATAAATACATCTGGCCATGCGTCTGAAATAATTCACATAACAATTAAGAATTACCAAAACCTGTTGCATATATTCGCAATATATAAGCCGCCGAGTACTAATAAGAATACATTTATACAGGAGATTGACAACATATTGAGGAAAACCCCACGTACGGACATCATAATTATAGGAGACGTAAACATAAACATACAGTTAAATGATAGTTTCACCGACTACTACAAAAACACCCTGTGTGGCCACGGCCTAGACTGCCTTATCAACGAATGCACGCGAGAGGAGATACTGGACGGGCAACTTGTGACGTCATGCCTCGACCATGTGTGGGTGCGTGCTGGCGGGAACCTAAGGCCGGCCGGCGCACACATGCTTACGTGCAAGGTGTCGGACCACTATCTCGTCGGCGTCAACTTATCAGCGAGCTCTGCGGCCGGTACTTGCGACGGCCGAAACAACAACAGAACATCAAGCCAACACGCAACTGAATTGCACATAATTAACAACCACCGGGTCAAAACGGAGTTAACGAAAATTGATTGGTCTGAAGTGTACAATATTAATTGCCCAGTAATGATGTATAGTAAAATATATTCAATTTTTAGCACAATATATACAGAATCTAAATCAATTAGACTGTGTAGCAATAAGCGGAAAACCCAACCGTGGATAACAAAAAGCTTGAATAATATGTTAGAACGTAGAGATGAGTTGTTCCGGAAATGTAAATCTAATCCTAAAAATGTAACGTATAGACTGAACTATTCAAGATTCAGAAATGTAACTAATAAATGTATATACTTAGCTAAACAACAATATAAACAAAATGAAATTAAGAATTGCGAGAATGATCTTAGAAAACTATGGGCTACGATTAATAGTTGGCTGGGAAATTTGAAACCGAATTTGGATGATGTAATAAATAAATATTTAGGTAAAAGTACATCTATTGAGATGGTGTGTACAAACTTCGCCAAAACATTTACCTCTGAAATCCAAAATATAAAACATATATGTAATAAAAAATTTCTTGACCGCGAGAGCTATGTTAACGTAAGTAACGTCACTTTTAGGTATCAAAAAGTATCTATATCGGATATCGAAAAAATTATAGACAGTTTAAGCAGTAGAAAATCACCGGGTATAGACGGTATACGATGTAAGGACTTAAAAATGATAAAAACGAGCATTAGCCCTGTATTGGCGAAGTTTGTAAACAGCTGTGCATCGACAGGTACCTACCCAGATTTATTAAAAAAATCTATAATTCGGCCAGTATATAAACAGGGTAATCATTTAGACTACACGAATTATAGACCCATAGCTATACTCTCTATAGTTAATAAAATTGTAGAAAAAGTTATTGTCTCACAAATAAGTAGGTATTTAGATAAAAACAACTTAATATCAGACACTCAGCACGGGTTTAGACGTATGCGCAGTACTTCAACAGCTCTAGCCAATTTCACCGATGAAGTCAATAAGTACTTAAATAATAAAATGTATGTAGTCACCCTGTATATAGACTTCAAAAAAGCCTTCGATACCTTGGACCACGCGCAACTCATTGTTGCGATGCAGGAGTGTGGTGTGCGTGGTCCGGTGCTCGAATGGTTTAGGAGCTATTTATCTAACAGAACCTTAACAACTGTAATTGATGGCAAGAGCGGTGAGGAGGCTAGCGTGATATACGGTGTCCCAACCGGATCTATATACGGGCCAGTCGGCTACATTATGCATGTGAACAGCATGAGCAACGTCGTCCAGAAGTGCTCGACATATATGTATGCTGATGACACATGCATAATGTTTGCTGACAAGGACATAAAAAAAGTACAAAAAAGTGTACAGGATGATTTTATAAACATAATTAAATGGTCGCATGACAACGGCATTATTCTAAATTTAGAGAAAACTAAATGTATGTTAATTAAATCACCCTATTTAGAAGGCCGTCGAAAGTATTAAAATAATAGGCCATACATACGACTGTTTACATAAGGACCAAAAAGATTGCAAATGTTCTAGTATTGAATTTGTGGATAAATATAAATATTTAGGTTTAACGATAGATACAAAATTTAGCTGGTAAAGTTATATAGTTTAAAAAATATTGTAAACAGAAAAATATTGCACACCATGTATCATTCATTAGCAGAGTCAATAATAGGTTACGGTTTAATTGCGTACGGACGTACTTTTAAAACATACCTCGATAGGATATATAACTTACAATTGAGAATTATAAAGAATATATTAGTAGATAAGAAAACAAAAAGAAATTGCAATCAAAATTATAAGTTATTGTATAAAAAGTTAGAAATCTTGCCAGTACATCAAAAAGTTACATATTTATTATCCGTAGAAAGCTATGGTCACGACAGATTCAAAACGCACAACAAAATATTACGTAATTTTAGGCCAGGGACAAAAAGAAAGTATATAGAATATAGCACTAATAATTATTATGGAAAAAGAACTCGTACACATATGATACCTAAGATTTTCAACCAGCTGAGTGTAACAATAGAAAGGTCTAGTAGTAAACAGATTTTTAAGAAAAATTGTAAAAAACTACTCCTAGATACAATTACATAGATAATTATAATATTTATAACATTATATATAATTAAGCATTCCACTATGTAAATCAATATTCTGTAGCATCGCCAGCACAATTAGCGGTCCGTTAGTGGAGCCTATTTCAAAGACATAGGGTTCACTGACGGTCAGCTGAGGGTGTTGTTGTTTATTTGTTTACGTTGCGTTTAGTACCTAGTTTAGTTTAATATGCAGGTAGATGAGGGTATAGGTACTCATCGCACACTATTTTTGTTATTATAGAGCGTATTATTCGCCAACAAACTGTCCACAGTTTGGCGAAAGAAATTGTGTACCCTACCACCTAAGTTTTCTTTTGTGATAAATAAATAAATAAAAAAAAAAAACAGGACTTAGCTGAAGAAATCATCCCAAACCGTACCCGGCCCAAAAGTCCCCATTACACCGGCCGCGTTGCCGCGTTAAATGGCCAACGAAATCTGTTGGACCAGGTACGATCCGGAACGAGGATCAAACCCCCTATCCTTCAGCCGTCGACCCACATCCCCAATAAATTTCTTTGCCTCCACAGCCCACACTTACTTAATTGGACTTCTTGTCCCACGTAGGCGTACAAGTAAACAACTTGGAATAAAGAGTTTTCAACAGAGTCTGGGATGGGTACAATATAAGCATTTGGCATAAGTTTCGTCTTGCCCATCATGTCCATGTTCATTTTTGTGCTCACTCATTAGGAGCCCGATTAGAGGTCAACGAGGATCGTGCTGAGTCGTCGGCAAACCGAAAGTGAGTGATGTATTCACTGTTTAGGGTCATGCCAGTTCCTTGCCATCCCAGGAACTTGAAGACGTCATCCATTGCGCATTTAACAGTTTCGGAGAAATAACGTCTGTGTTACGCCTCTTCGCAACGGAATCGTGTCAATGCTCTGCTCCTGTATTCGGATTAACATTGTGGCGTTATTATATAAATACTTCAACACTTTGATGTACCGATAGTCATCGCTGAAGACTCAAGTACTGCTTACATTTCCATTTCCACTGAACCGAAGGCTTTCTCATAGTCAACAATCGTTAAGCATTATTGGAAATTATGCTTTTCAGTCTTTTGTATAATTAGCTGCGGCATATGGATGCGAATTGTGGGTTTAGACCCATAATTTGCAGGCCTCCAGACCAGCCTTGTAGGCCTCCAGAATAAGCCGGATTCTCCGCTCCTAAGGGCTCTTAGGAGCTTCCTTGGAATCCGGCTTATTCTGGAGGAAAAACATGGCTCAGAAACGTGACGGGTCTGTAGTTTTCCAAAAGGGTGTTATTAATATTACCTTTTTTTGAAGAACAACATCAACTTGTCTCTGTTCTATGTGTCCGACGTTTTCGCTCAGAAAATTGCTAGCTCGAATTAAAGAGCTTCTGGATGAATTAAAGTACCGGCGTTACACTGGCTCTTAGAAGTTCCGGTATTCCGTTTTCACTCGGTGCCTTGTTGGACTTAAGTTGCTTCAGAACCATCTTAATGTTGCACAGAATTATGTCCGGGATATCTTCAATGTGGCCGTGTGGTGACGGCAGTAAGAATACATTTGTCACCACCCCAACTCCTCCTGCGGGTGTCGTAAGAGTCGACTAAGGGATTGAAGTGTCACTGACCATTATTCGATAAAAAAATGATGAAGGGCAGCAGCGTCATCATAGTGGACACATTACTGCGATCGCCAATCCGCTTGCCTAGCGTGGCGATTATGGGCATTTACCTCCTAATGCGTCTATACACATAGTTAATAGGAGCGGCCTACGTCCGGCAGTGGACTATCATAGGCTGATAATGATGATGATGATGATATCTTCAATGTAAGGTCAGAATACCTTGGCTCTTGAATCTCCTACTAAGCTGTCAGCGGGCTTCATGGCCGAAATGTGCGGCTGGAATTGTCCATAGAACCTCTCGATCTCACCGAAAAACATATGGGAAGTTGCCCCATTTCCACTTTGTTAACTAGCTTTGACATAGCATGATAAATGTATATTGCTGGTGGGTTCACTTAACAATGTTACAAGCATGTGGTTTACGATGCATTTTGAAGTGATTCTGTTAATATAAAATCTAAGTACACGATCAAATTGTAAACCTTTTCATTTACTGGGGAAAATTATTAGAATTGATAAACGAATCAAAATTTTTGACACGCCGATTTCACGCCGGTCAAATTCATCGGCGGCGGCGGCATGGAAAAATCGTCGGCGGCGGCGGCGCGGCGCACATGTCTATTTCACATGGAAAGGTACCTTGTCACGTTGTTTAAAATGGACTTTATTCTAGAGCAAATAAGGTTTATTTTAAGAGTCGTGACAAGGTACCTTTCCATGTGCACTGACACATTTTTTCGATCCTGTATTTAGTTTTTTTTTTGTTTGTTGCTTTTTTGTTGTCTACCAATAGTCCAACGGAGAAGAGATATGACCAACATAAGATAGTTTAAAAAAATATTCAAAGGAAGATTAAATAATAACTGCAATATCGTAAGTTTTGGCGACAACTCTCTTGTCCTGTCAGTTGATCTCAGATCATGTTTGTTTTATATGGTCACCATCAAAACTGCTTGTTGTTGTGAGTGGTTGTAAGCCATAAAAGTCAGGATCTGGCGTGGATTAGGTACATGATCATAATGAAGTTTTTTTTTGTGTTTTAACATATTATTGTAATGTTATCTATAGACTCTGAATTCTAGTCACGCTGACGTCAAGAGGGTTTATCGTCTCAGCAGGCATCCGTAGGCCACGGTATTTGCTCAACAGCAGGCGGGCCGTATGCTTGTTTGCCGTCGTAGTATAACATTTTTTTCCACTATGCCACTTACTCCCCAAACTACCCGCTAAGTTATCTAAATAAATTTTGTTGCAGCCGGGGCCTCGCTCTGCTCGCAGGGTGTAGTGTCGGGTCTCGGGCGCTCGTGCTCGGTCAGGCTGGAGCGCCTGCTGGTGGACGCGGGGCGGCGCACCTACCGGGTCGGGCGCCGCACGTACAAGCTGCACACCACGAGCGAGCCCGCCCATACACCCGCACCGACCCGATACGCCACGCTCTACCGATGTCACCATTGCGACAAACGTTTCACGGACAAGTCGGCTCTAGAGAAACACGTACACACTCACCTGACAGCAAGTTCACAGACTTCAGCCCGCGATGATAAACCATTTCAGTGTAGCCACTGTGAGTACAGGTGCCGACTGAAAAAGAACTTACAGGCTCACATACTGAGGATACATACTGATGAAAAGAAATATGAGTGTAACGACTGTGACTACAAATGCAAGGATAAAGTTGCGTTACGGAGACACGTGATAATACACACTTGTGAAAATAACTTCAAATGCAAGTACTGTGATTACAAAGCTCGACGAAAAGGCGACTTAAAAAGTCACGAAATAATACACACTACTGAAAAGAATTTAAAATGTAACCACTGTGAGTACAAATGCAGACTGAAAGGTGACTTACGGAGACACGAGATGATACACACTGGTGAAAAGAATTTTAGATGCAACTTCTGTGATTACAAATGCAGACGGAAAGGTCACTTACGGAGACACGAGATGATACACACTGGTGAAAAGAATTTTAAATGCAACTTCTGTGATTACAAATGCAGACAAAAAGGTGAGTTACGGATACACGAGATGTTACACACAGGTGAAAAAAAAATAAAATGCAATATCTGTGATTATAAATGCAGAATGAAACGTGAGTTACGAAGTCACGAGATGATTCACACTGGTGAAAAGAATTTTAAATGTAACTACTGTAAGCACAAATTCAGACGTAAAGGTGAGTTACGGAGTCACGAGATGATACACACTGGTGAAAAGAATTTTAAATGCAACTTCTGTGATTATAAATGCAGACTGAAAGGTGACTTACGGAGACACGAGATGATACACACTGGTGAAAAGAATTTTAAATGCAACTTCTGTGATTACAAATGCTTACGGAAAAGTCAGTTACGAAGTCACAAGATGATACACACTGGTGAAAAGAATTTTAGATGCAACTTCTGTGATTACAAATGCAGTCGGAAAGGTTACTTACGCAGACACGAGATGATACACACTGGTGAACAGAATTTTAAATGCAACTTCTGTGATTACAAATGCAGTCGGAAAGGTGACTTACGAAGACACGAGATGATACACACTGGTGAAAAGAAATTTAAATGCAACTTCTGCGATTACAAATGCGGACGGAAAAGTAACTTACGAAGTCACGAGATGATACACACTGGTGAAAAGAATTTTAAATGCAACTTCTGTGATTATAAATGCAGACTGAAAGGTGACTTACGGAAACACGAGATGATACACACTGGTGAAAAGAATTATAAATGCAACTTTTGTGATTATAAATGCGGACGGAAAGGTGACTTACGAAGACACGAGATGATACACACTGGTGAAAAGAAATTTAAATGCAACTTCTGCGATTACAAATGTGGACGGAAAAGTAACTTACGAAGTCACGAGATGATACACACTGGTGAGAAGAATTAATTGATTCTTATAGGTATTTTATAAAATGAATATTGTGATGGAGGCTAGATTGCGCTGTCATCTAATTAACATCGTCTCGTATGTTAAAGTTATTAATAAAACAATCAGACGACTCGTATGAAGATTCCCACTGTTGAGCGCAGGCCAGCCATTCTGCCATTTATTGGAGGGGTTACGGACAGGATCAGCCGCATCTTGAAACATGCTTCTATTAAAACCTATTTTAAGCCAATGAAGATGTCGCAGTTTCTGAGGCCTGTTAAGTATAACACTCCTTTACTGAATGCAGGAGTGTATAAGCTGGACTGTGAGTGTGGGCTTTCATATGTTGGGCAGACAAAGAGGAATATTACTACTAGGGTGAAGGAGCACATAGCCGATGTCAAGCACCGTCGACGACAGTCTGCGGTTTGGGAGCATGTCATGGATGGACCAAATCATTCTATTAAGTTTGACAAGCCTTTGGTTCTCGCTAAGGAAAAGAGACACATTCCTAGAATGTTGCATGAGGCCATTGAGATAATGAAATATCCAAACTTTAATAGGATAGAAAGAAGCTTATCTCTAGGTATCAGCTTGGGATCCAGTAGTTCATCTGATAAAGGAACAGTCTAGACATAAACCGTGAGGCTGATGTGTTTGACGGTGTTGACATTTTTAGTACTGGCAATTTTTTCAAAATTATTTTGATTTTGGTTATGAATCAAAAATGTATGTTTCGGTTTAATGCATGTGAATCTTAAGATGTACTAAAAATGTTTTTTGAAAAGAGTTCTCCCTCTGAGTTTCTTGCCGGTACCAATATTGGGATACCTTCTTAACAATACAATCATACTCGTACAAAGGAAGGGAATACTTTTCAGAAAAGAGGTGTAGGGATAGAACCGGCGTAGATTATTTATTTTGTCTCTTGTCTTCATTCTGAAAATACTTGTAATGAATAACTAGTTGACTTAATTTGTTTAGTATATACACCCACCCTTAAAATGTTGCCTGTGTTTTAGTTTCATTTTCTTTATGGATAGTTTTGTACTGATTTTCTTATTTTGATGGAGGTAGATCTATCTAATTTCCTCCATTGTCAGTCGCCCGCAGACCACGAACCCTGTAAAGTGTTTGAAACGTCGGGATGAAGTTTATTATTTAATTAATATACGCGAGTTTATCTGTTTTCATAGTTTTATTTCATGTGTAATCCTCGTGGTAACCAAAGAAAATATTATATTCTTTGAGTATTACTTGGTAATTTCATGAATGTTTCTACCATCTTGGAACATTTTTATGATGTACCAAATTAATTTAATCAATATTTTTATTGACACATGAAAAATAATTCCGGTTCGCTACAACCAAATGTCATAATACCATGTTCTTAGAATGCCGCCATGTTAAAACAGATTAGTAGTAAAATGTCTAAAATTCCAAAAATACTTAATTTCAGTACATACATCTAAGCCAAAATGACATTGGCATATTATATTACATCTAATATCCCAAAATGTGCTAGTAGTCCGGGAGCTAAACTTTAACTTGTTCGAGAAAATTACATTAAATCCTACAGTATATTTATTTCAGGAATATGATAAAACATCGTTTTGTGAATATATGAATCTAATTATCCCTGATAAATGTGTGGAGGTTTTTTCATAAAATCAATATTAATATTTAATTGTTTAATAAAAAGAAACAATAAATCCTACAGTAGGGATTTATTATCCGAGGGGCCTAACTGAATATTTAAGACAATATTTTAAAAAGTCACCACTGAATAATCGTAGATATAGTCAGAAAAAATAAAATTATTTTTAAAATTCATAACAATCAAACAGAAATTAAACAAATGGTGATTTTTTACTATAATGACCCGACAATTATTATACTCATCCAAAGAAAAAATTACGTCAGTGACTCAATGCTAACTATTTTTTTTACAGTTTTAACTGATTTACGTGCAGGCGCATTAATTCTACATTTTATTTTTTTAATGTACCTCTTGTCAATAATTAGTTGTGGCACAATACCAAAAAAATCCCCTATGTATACTCTAAGCATTTGCTACAATTTTCGAAATGGTTATTGTTAAAAAAAATCGGAGCGGCGCTGACGTCATAAATGCGCGGCCGGCCGCAGGGCAGCGGATAAACGTAGGTTGTGGGGTACTATGTAGACAGGACGGTGCGTCAAATTACAGAAGGAATTTCGTAGGAAGGAAGTAGAAACGTCTTAAATAAAAATTAGTAGTAAAATAAATAGGTATTAAGCAGTTTTTGAACTGACGATTAAAAATGTAGGCACCTATACAACTTGTAACCTATTAGGGGCCTGTATTTAACACGTTCACTGCGGCTTGAGGTAAATCCGCCCCAAGCTCGACTAATAAACGCTGGTGCGGGGCTAAAAGTTCATGTTTTCTCTGTGGTGCGGGAGCTGCCGTCGTTTACTTATAAGGCGTACGATAAAGACAAATATACATTTCTTCATGTTTTTCAAAGCCGTACTCGTTGGTACAAAAAAAATGTATGAGGTCGAAATAAGCCTCTAACGCACTGGGTATACACTGTGAAAGTCTAATACGGGCGATCAATTAAACCAGGCATGGGATTCATTAGTTTAATCATGGATTACAAGGTTTTTTTAAAGTTACTCTCAATTATGACCCCACATAATTTTTTTAAGAATATCGGAGCAGCAATGTAGGTACGAACATTGGTTATTGTTGATATGGCAGTTATGTCATCTGCTTTTGAAATTAGCTGTCATCGAGTCTTTAACTCGCGTATGTTGCTCTACATTGCGCGCCGAATTATTTTGTATGGAAAATTTTGTTGCTTTAATTTAAAGTAAAAGTTATTTGAATCTACTTATTATGTCGTAAACTAACACCCGTTACGAGCTTCGCCCGTTTAAGACTTACACCCTGTATATTTTATCCACACAGTGCGGGCTGAGGTTTATTTATGCCTCAAGAAACTGACCTCACGGCGGCACCGAGCGGGATGCTGGCGGCACGGGAGTCGACCGCTGACCGTTAGTGCGGCTATAGTTGTCGATAAAGACTATACAGTACCAGTCAAAAGTTTAAGTTTCGATACAAAATAGGCTTTCAAGTGATAATTTTTTTAGTGTTTACAGCAAAATATGTTTTCTACTTATATAATTATTACTGATTCAAGAGCTATTTAATATTGATTTATCTTAAATTCTGAACAATTTTATACATCGGATCAGATAATAATTCGTATTCGTAGGCAAGTGAAATTGTAATTTTTTGATGATTATTATATTAGTATGAACATCGCGTGGGCATGGCTGCCAAAAGCTGTCACAGCTGCCTCGGGTGTCCGAGCTGTTGGAAAGTAACGGTTAAATAAAAAGGAATAACTAAATAATCAGTAATATATTAGCTGAAAACTAGTGTCAACTTAAATGCTGGAAAAATGATAGCCCAAAAAGTCGAATTTGTATCAAAATCGTGGTGCGAACTTAAATTTTTGACCGGTACTGTAAGAATAAATAAATAAATAAATAAATATCTTGGGACATCTTACACAAATCGACCTAGTCCCAAGGTAAGCTCAATTAAGGCTTGTGATATGAGTACCAGGCGACGATATATATAATAGATACATACATATAGATACTTAAATACATAGACAGCCATGACCAAGGAACAAATATTTGTGATAAATAAATACACAAATAATGCCCTCGCCGGGATTCGAACCCGGAACCTCCAGCTTCGTAGGCAGGGTCACTACCAACTAGGCTACGGAGGCTGTCAAAAGATAAGATAAGATATCTGTAAGATAAGATATAAACACTGTGAATCATCCCTTATTTACTACATATCATCTCTATATATCAGGTAAACATGCAGAAAGAAGTGGTTCACAATTTGCACAGGCATGCAGCCGGAATGTTTGATAGTTTAGAAGTTATTTGTCAATCATCTTTTGTCCTTATAATGTCATCCACTGGGCCGCTAACTTTATTTACTCGAGTTAGAAATAATAAATATGGCATCAATGCATTAGATTAACTTGATTTTTAATAGAAAAAACCGACTTTTCAACCTCGGACTCGGACTTAGGTCTAGGTCCTGGTCCGAGTCTGGTACCGGGTTCGGTACTCAGTTCCAGTCCCAGTCGAAGGAAATCGAAATCAGCAAACGACGTGTACTATGCATTGTTGAAGGGTTCCGTTCAAATCATCGTCAGCAGTTCCAGTTCATCAAATGCGACAGTTTTGAATGAAAATGCTTGATTTTTTGATGAAAATACAAAAATGTCTATAGATAAGCATAATACGTATGATTTTAAGATTTGAGGAGACCCCCGACCCGATATCTCGTTGACCATCATCATACAAGAATCATAAAAAAAAAAATTACATACTAAACGAATTGATAATCTACTTTTTAGATTTGGAAGTCGGTAAAAAATGGCGTCTGAGACATTGTATCGAAGATGGTCGACGCGATGATGATGTTTTATCGATAATTCAGTGATAACTGCCATTCCTTTCACTAGACTTAGAAAAAATTTAGTGCGTTTTGAGGCCTAACAGACCTCAAAAATTGTTTAGGTATTTTTTCTTTAACTAGAGGTCAGACCCAAGGGCGACGCTAAGTGTATTTTAAACATTTACTGACAAATGAAGACCACAAAAAAGAAAACACCTAATCCTTGTCTAGGCAAAATTATAAAAGGATTAAGTAACTGCTGAAATTTGAGGTCTATTGGACCTCACCCGCACTGTAAATGAGCTTAGGTTTGGGCTGGTTCGATCTCAACCGCACCAGATTAAAGTTCACTACGATTTGTCCCGCAGTGAACGTGTTCCCGACGCAAAATGAGGTGTTACAATTATTTAACCCATTCAGGGCCAAGGACTCAGCGTATGGGTCATGACTCAACGCTTCCGCATGGCCCGTGACTCGCATGCGAGTCATCAGTACATTCTAAATAAAACAAAAACTAAACTTATATTGACACAATTATGTTTGTGTGATTAAATCTAACAACCACTTTCACAAATTACGTCTAGTCATAAAATGATGAGCACGATTTTTTTTATGAAAATGGGGTCTTGAATATTCAAGTTTGATTTACTGTAAGTATATTATAGTAAAAATAACAAAATTGTAGATGCATACGTGTTGTAAGCACACAGACATATTCACATTTCAAAAATATGAAAAATATATTTTTATACAAAGTTATGAGTATGGCTCAGGGTATGGGTCACCGTGGCCCGGCGCTATCTGTAAAAACTACGAGTGTTTACGTGACAGGCTCAAATAAGCTTTATTGGCCGGTCTTAAAGCTTGTTTCACGTTGAAGTCGTTTGGTATTGTAACATTTTTCAACCGATGACCTTATGGATGGTGGCAAGCAATATTTGTACTAGCCAAACTTTGTACGATTATATCTCATTTTCTTTTAAGAGTAAGGCAACCAAATTTCTCCGCTGTACTTTTATATACTTAACATAAAATGGTGTGGTCATTGTAGTGTATAGGTACTTAGGTAACTACTAACAGTCATGTTAAGATTAATTCATAGTAATAAAACTATGTTTCAATTATATGAAGTAAAGCAGTTGTTTAATCATACTGATATAACTGTATTTACATAACATTTGTTTATCTTGGCGGTTTTTAGAAAAGATTACAATATGTTATACATATGTAGTGCAAAATCCTTTCCCATCGTATTTTCATGGAAACGTCCAAACGTGTCAAGCTATTTCTTATTATTATGTCGAGGTTGTATATCAACTTTGACATCTACTATCTGAACGATAATAATATTAGTGTGACAAAAACATGTTGTTTGCTCGAACAAAAGACTTCAAAGGTAATGTAATGGCCGTCCGAGCGCCCACCCAGGTAATAAACAATAAATGCAACCGAGCAGCGGTGTTATCTTGCATATATGCACGTTGCAGTAGTTTTCCTAGAAGTCAATGACGTGCCGTAGTTCAACCCATCCCTCCTATTAAAAACGTATTTTGAAGTAATATGGGAAATATAATTTAGTCTCGATTTATTCTTTGGCGACTTTACCTCTCCTCCTCCTGTGCTGTGTTTAGTGATTGCAATTTTTACGACGTTGGCTTTGTATTACCGGAATTTGAAATCGATTTTTGAAAGTAATAAACGAATAGGACGCCGTCTACAAAGTCGCCTCCATTCATTGTTTTTGACTGCGTAAACAAAGGTCATTGGGCGTGTTTGACCCGTTTTATGATTTTTCGCGTACAGAGACCAAACTAGCTTTAAAATACAGAATTAAATCTCACTTTTCTCAATATGTAATTTTTCCTTATGTATCAACCGGGGAAAAAAAGTTATTCAACTTTTTGTATCCGAAATAGTGTTTTTAATGTTTTTACTATCAGCATTGTTTAATTGCGTAAACGGTCCTACTGGTCGTAGTGAGTAGCAGATGTTGGTCTTTTAATCTAGAAGATTCTAGGTTCAAACCCCAGCTCGAACCAATGAGTCTTTCGGAACTTATGTACGAAATGTCATTTGATATTCAGAACTAGCTTTTCGGTGAAGGAAAACATCGTGAGAAAACCGGTCTCTAATCTCAATAAGGCTTAGTTTCTCCCTCTGGGTTGGAAAGCCAAATGGCAGTCATTCCCACAAAAAATAGTGCTATGTTAGATCTTAAGATTAGGTTGCCAAGCGGACTCCAGGCTCGCAAGAACTGTGGCTGGTGACGAAATAACGCTTATAGGGTTATGACTGTCAGCATTGTGCAAAAGTGTGGTTCATGTTCATGTACACTAAAACACGATAATAAGTAGTATTAGGTTTATACAATCGTTTTTATTTTTTTCCTCAATTCTCCCATGCCTTGCATGAATGCTACTCATACCACTCAGTAGTACTTACATTTACCTACATTCCTAGCCCTATTTCGTTTGTTTGTGTACGCAGTGGGTCATATGCCCGAACAAAATGCCCAATGACCTTTAGTGATTTTATAAAACAGTTGATATGGCATGTTTTTGACACACAATGACATTTTTTTCTTATCTCTGCTACTTGCACGGCCTCTATAATAATTGTTTCTAAGAATTTAAATAAAGGTTGCTACAATCCTTTATATCTTTGCACATGCAGTGCTTATCGGCAAACAGATGTGACCAGGTCATAAGTACATATACATACTTCAATAAATATGTGATTTATACTTCTAATAAGAGGAATAAAACTTTTACTGTGTAAACTTTTAAGACAAAGTAATAGTGAAGCAAGTACCTTCTACTTAGTCGTTAAAAAGTTTGCCGATAAGCACTGCACGTGCAAAGATATAAAGGATTGCGGCGACCTTTGTTTAAATTCTTAGAAATAATTATTTTATTATAGAGGCCGTGCAAGTAGCAGAGATCAGAAAAAAATGTCATTGTGTGTCAAAAACATGCCATGTCAACTGTTTTATAAAATCACTAAAGGCCATAGTCGGATTTTCATAGTAAGTCAGCCTTTAAATCAACCAGACTCTAGTATTTTTTTGTGAGTACCTCTTATGGTGAAGAATATTTCTGCTGAGTATCAACGTCCTATCGGTGACAGTTTTTGACTTATGATTTTTTTTAGTTTTTTCTTTAATGTGTTGTATCTCAGGATTTATAAAAGCGAATTGCTTCAAATTTTGAAATAATGTTCTTTATTTAGATATGCATCGAATTTAAAAAAATGAATATCGATTGTCGTATAAAAAAAAGAAAAAAAAAGACCAAAAAATTTTTCATATTTTTTTTTGTGTACCTATGAAGTAGTGACACCTCTATTTTCTTTTTCTAATTATAGACCATACATTGGCCTACTAGTTGCCTAAGTATCAAAATTTTCCAAGCGGTACTTCTTACCAAAAATCGGCAATATGTGTGGTCAAGTTCTGCATTCAATCGGTGTTTTTCAATGTAGTATACAAACTCTTCATTTATATTTGAGTTTTCTTATCAGGTTATCTTATTTAAGAGTAAATGCTAATGACAACTTAATGTCATCATGATGCAAGCTGTTTATTTCATATTTTTTTCTTACCCTTATCTTTTTTTAAATATTTGCTGCAGCTCTTGCACTTTTTATTAATATTTCCATGAAACGGATTCATTGCAGTTAAATATTATCGAGATACGCTTGTTGAAATGGTAAACGGCCGATTAATAATGAAATAAACAGCTTGCATCATGATGACATTAAGTTGTCATTAGCATTTACTCTTAAATAAGATAACCTGATAAGAAAACTCAAATATAAATGAAGAGTTTGTATACTACATTGAAAAACATCGATTGAATGCAGAACTTGACCACACATATTGCCGATTTTTGGTAAGAAGTACCGCTTGGAAAATTTTGATACTTAGGCAACTAGTAGGCCAATGTATGGTCTATAATTAGAAAAAGAAAATAGAGGTGTCACTACTTCATAGGTACACAAAAAAAAATATGAAAAATTTTTTGGTCTTTTTTTTTCTTTTTTTTATACGACAATCGATATTCATTTTTTTTAAATTCGATGCATATCTAATTAAAGAACATTATTTCAAAATTTGAAGCAATTCGCTTTTATAAATCCTGAGATACAACACATTAAAGAAAAAACTAAAAAAAATCATAAGTCAAAAACTGTCACCGATAGGACGTTGATACTCAGCAGAAATATTCTTCACCATAAGACGTACTCACAAAAAAATACTAGAGTCTGGTTGATTTAAAGGCTGACTTACTATGAAAATCCGACTATGGCCTTTGTTTACGCAGTCAAAAACAATGAATGGAGGCGACTTTGTAGACGGCGTCCTATTTTTTTTTTCAATTATTTATTCAAAATAAAAAATCTTAGGTTTAGGGTACATAGTTTGTCACTTACCGAAGCCTTATTGGCTTAATTGTAAGTGATTTGTCGCAAATTACACTTTTGCTTCTTCTTAACTTAATATGGTAATTAAATGGTATCTAATAACAGTTTATAAAGTGACTTTTTAGGACTCTTTTACATTACATTCATTTATTACTTTCAAAAATAGGAAGATCTACAAAGGTGAACACTGATAACATTGATTTGATAGTACAATAACATTGATAGTTGAAGTTGATACAAGTTGTGGTTTAAAAAAATGGTTACTTAAAATGTTGCATAGCATTGTCCCGCTGGCAGGTTTCAAAGCGGCCGTTTATTAAGCGTACGCGCCAGGCCCGTGACCCATACGCTGAGTCGTGTGTTTTAGCAAAAATCGTGTTGTATGGTGGCCCGGCGGGATGTGTTCGTGCGTTAGAGCGTGGCCATGAATGGGGGAAATGTATACAGAGTGTTTTTTTTAAGTGGGACAGTATGGGGAAATCGGAAACTATAGAAGATACAAGGAAGCTGTCTTAGGAGACATATGGTATTTTTTTGAGTTAACAATTTTGGCATTTTCAAAATTTTGGTCAAGTGCGAGTTGTACCTAAAAATTAATAATATTGATAAAAAAAAATTTTGACGCAGATCGACGGGATTTCATGCGTAGACAATTTTAATGTATTGATTAAAAAAAATCTGAACAGCAGAAGTTAGTCAAATTTAAGAAAACCATTTCTCATATTACATCCACTGTGAAGTGTCTACTACTGCAAGGTCAATATTTAAAAAAGTATTACTTAGGTACACTTTTCGAACACGACATTTGAATTTGGAACGTTTCATTTAAGTTCAAAAGAATTTTAATAAGTTACAAAAAAACTTTAAATTTGAAATGACCATTGAGTACCTATCTATTAGTATTTTGAATTTCGTTGGATATTTTCATTATTTTTTTCTTTATGAGCTCGCGACATGTAACTTATTAAAATCCTTTTGAACTTAAATAAAACGTTTCAAAATCAAATGTCGTGTTCGAAAACTGTAAGTAATACTTTTTTAAATATTGACCTTGCAGTAGTAGACACTTCACAGTGGATGTAATATGAGAAATGATTTTCTTAACTTTGACTAACTTCTGCTGTTCAGATTTTTTTTATCCATTACAATAAAATTGTCTACGCATATAAAATTAGTAAGATGCTCATTTACAATAATTAAGGTATGTTTCCTCTGACAAGGCGATATTTTCTTTTACATACAATTTTTTTTTTTCAAAAAAAATCAAAAAAATGCAAAATAAAATAATAACAGTGAAAAAAAAATTGATGCAACTGTGTCACCGCGGAGAAAAGTTACTAAGACGTTTATATCTTTATTTTGGTCCAATGACCAAATTTTCGAATTGCGCAAGATTTTGTAAGCTATATTTTTTATCAAATACGGAAAAAAAAATTAATGTATACTTTTTTTTGTATAAGCTTTACGAAAAAACTGGGGATTATTTTTTCCTTAATTATAAATCATCTGAAACAATAGAATGAATGCATAATCTCGAGGGTAGAAATTATTGACCGTGCTGTTCCAATTATTGACCTTCAAGTCCTCGACTGGATGAGAAGCTCTCGCGCGGCACTGGGGATTATTGCATGGTGTGAATCTGTATACCCTAAATATTCATTAGAAAAAGCTTCCGAAACTGTAGGATTTAATGTGACCAAAAACTTTTCTTCCCCCGACTATAGGTTCATAATAATTAAACTACAAACAATGATATCTAAGTAAAGATACGTTATACTCTAACAAAATGAGCGAAATAAATACTTCACATCATACACCTACGATTTATTGACAGTTGACATACACCTATCTTCATACTTCAAAATGCGTAAAAGAGATGGCAAAATACATATACTCGTATTTAATAAATAAAAAAGAGACAACTCGCATTTGACAATTGCGTGTGCATTCTTAAGGTTGTTATTGATAAACAGAGGGCGGAATTATTCATGGCAAAAAGCAAATGTCAATAGAGTTGGAACGTAAAATTTTATCGACATTCCAGCTATCGATAAATTCGGTCACCTTTTCATTTCGGTCTTTAACATTAACCTCTTTGATTAGCTATTCGACCTACAATTTGATTTTGACTTCTTTGATTAGATTAATAATAAATGTATGACATTTAATTGTCATCATTTAACAACGAATTTACGTTTGAAAAAAAATGGTTAATCCAAAAAGAAAAACAATCAACAAATGGATAAAGAAATATCCTTGTCTTATTTACGACGAAAACAGCTCAACAATATACTGCTCTGTAATGTTTAAATAACTAGACATTGTATTTAGTCATGGATGTGAGGTTCAGTTTTGTTCATAAACAAATAAAGATACGCTTAGGAAATACATTTCAGTTTAATCGATAGTCGATAAAATTTAACGTTCAAACTCTAGTGACATTTAGTTTTTGCCATGAGCAATTCCGCCCTCTGTTGATAAACATTGTTTTATCTCTGTTACTCTTGATCTTAAACAGCATAAGCTTGTCTTTTTCTCAAAGCCTTTCAAAAACGTCAAAATGGCGTCATATTTATTTTCAATAAAAAGTAAAATTTAAAAAAATATATAATTCAATTTAATTGCGCATGATGTTTGATGTTAAGGGCATTTTTGCATTTTATTTCGTAGTTTTCACTATTGTATAACATAAAATGACATTTTAGGGCGCAGTTCATGTGATTTGCGAGAACTCGGCAGTGGTACACACCTCACGGTGGTCTGAGTAGAACTAAGAGCGATTGTTAGAATTATCACAATCTGCGCGCTTCAATTTTAGAGCCGGTGTAACATATCTTTACTTATTATATCATTGACTACAAAATGACACATTCTCAGAATACATAAACTGTTATTTACAGTAAGTATTATAATCCTTGCACTACTCTGTTTTATGATCAATGTTAGCATTAAATTAGTTAAATAATACTAACCATTTATGAAAAACTAAATTTAATACAGTTTTCATGGATACTCCATTTTAGGCATTTGGAGAAAGTGACGTTTTAGTTTTAAGTTAATTTGTCTTTCAGACATTTTGGGACTGATTAGTTTATCATAGGAGCAGGTAACAGGGATGGTCAGTTCGTGGAAGGGGTAACTTACAATTTCTCCGCCACGTGGTATTTTCTGACCATTCGTAATCCCTTCATAGTTATGCTGCCTTATTTTTTAACTAGGCATATGAGTGCTCCCTATACAGGGTGCTCGCGAGGAAACCGCAAGATTTTAACTATGCATTCTAGACATCAAAATAAACAAAAAATATTATGACACTTAATGTCAAATACCACAAAAAAAAAAATCTTTTTTTTTTACTTTTTGAATACTTTTTACATTTCCAATA
>JALPQI010019626.1:0-27805 GCA_025490895.1 Thaumatotibia leucotreta | reverse complement strand
GGAGAGGAACGGAGATGTGTAAAATTGACCAATTACATTCTTCAAATTCAAAATTCGAAACACTGTAATGCGGTCTCATTGGCCAATTTTGCACATCTCCGCTCCTCTCCGCCTCAGTGGAGCCGCACCTTGACAAAATTTTTGTCAATTTTGAGTTATGACGGTTTATTATTAAAGCTGCGATTGATTAGGTTAACTGATTCTCAAACATAAATAATATATGTTCATGGGTGTGAATTTTTTCTGTTATTGCCATGGTTGCGGTCACTTGAGTCATGCTGGTTTTGTGCAAAATTATGCTGCATAAATGCATGAATTTTCTGGTGTTAATAAGCACTTTGCCATGTGGTAACGGCAGGAAGAATACATTTGTCACCACCCCAATTCCCGTGGGCGTCGTAAGAGTCGACATAGGGATTGAAGTGTCATTGACCATTTATTTATCGAATATTGATGGCGGGCAGCAGCGTCATCATAGTGGATACACTACTGCGATCGCCAACCTGATTGCCCAGCGTGGCGATTATGGGTATTTACCTCTTATGCGTCCATACGTATAAATATAAATAAAATATAAATATATTGGGACATCTTACACAAATCAACCAAGTCCCACGGTAAGCTCAATTAAGGCTTGTGATGTGGATACTAGGCGACGATATATATAATAGATAGATACATATAGATACTTAAATACATAGACAGCCAAGACCAAGTAACAAATATTTGTGATAAATAAATACACAAATAATGCCCTCGCCGGGATTCGAACCCGGAACCTCCAGCTTCGTAGGCAGGGTCACTACCAACTAGGCTATGGAGGGCCTCTTCTATCACGTATAGGTGATAGAAGAGGCCTTCGGCAGTGGACTGATATATCCTGATGGTGATGATGTAATAGTCAGTGTAGTTTGTGAGCCTCCGTAGCCTAGTTGGCAGTGACCCTGCCTACGAAGCTGGAGGTTCCGGGTTCGAATCCCGGCGAGGGCAGTATTTGAGTATTTATTTATCCCAAATATTTGTTCCTTGGTCATGGCTGTGTATGTATTTAAGTATCTATATATATCTATCTATTACATATATAGTCGCCTAGTAGCCACATCACAAGCCTTAATTGAGCTTACCGTGGGACTAGGTCGATTTGTGTAACATCTTACAGTCCCAAGATATTTATTTATTTATTGTATTTATTTAATAAGCCCTTTCCTTAATAGGCCACCAAAACATGCGGATTACACGCAATCTGGGCGTGGGCGAAGTCGTATTTAGCGCGGTCCTATTTTCGAAAAGGGCTACAATTCCAGGTATAATATAGCGAGGCCCCTTCGAGTTGGGAGTTTGGGAGGCCGTGGGTGACTGCCTACGTCACTCATGGCTGGCTATGCTGCCTGCTCAGATATTTACGAGCACCCTGGCCGCTTCGATATATCTAATGTCTGAACCTTATTAGGTCTTTGTCGACTACGCTGGTTCTTACTATGATCCCTTAAATTGGCA
This sequence comes from Thaumatotibia leucotreta, assembly GCA_025490895.1. NCBI lineage: Eukaryota > Metazoa > Arthropoda > Insecta > Lepidoptera > Tortricidae > Thaumatotibia > Thaumatotibia leucotreta. The sequence goes on along the minus strand of JALPQI010019626.1, from coordinate 26,308 downwards.
ATGTTCGTCACAATGAACATAGTCTTCGACACACTTTGTAATTTTTTTAAGACAATTTTGTTTGCATTTCTTAAGACAGAATCTTCTACTTTAAGGCCCGGCCATCACATTGGTCTAAAGCGACCGGCTTAGCGGAAAACCATACGTAGGCGAGACGGAGTTCCCAAATCGGCATCCCGCTCCAACTCATGGATTCGCTCACAGGCGGTTGCCTTAGACCAATGTCGTGGCCGGGCCTTTAGACCAATGTCGTGGCCGGGCCATTAGACCAATGTCATGGCCGGGCCTTTACAAAATAGCAAGGAGGCCAGAACGTACGATTTTTTTGAATTTGCAAATTGAAGGGTTATTGGCATTAATCTCATTTCTTTCCGTATGTATCTTCAATACACGTGAATGGAAATTAAATCTTGTTTTTATTTAATCTAGCGTGCGCCTGACAAAACATTAAAATGGGAACCACAGGAGTTAATTTACATTTGACTTGGACGGGTATTGGATGGGCTGATTGGCGCTTGTTGGCGGTTTAATTGTGGGATAAAAATGTATTTAATTAATTCCCATCGGCAGGGAGTTCATCCGCATACCGTAGAACCTAAATGGTACGGTTCAGTTCCAGAGGAATTTCCTCCCACGTACGTTTCGACTAAGGAAGACCCTCTTTTCAGAGGTTTTCCCGAGGGTGTACATACAGTATGGGGTCCTTCAAGAAAGGAGTTTATAAATTTTTAAAGGGTCGGCAACGCGCGTGACACATCTGTAGTTGCGGGCGTCCATAGGCTGCGGTAACTACTTACCATCAGGCGGGCCGTAAGATTGTGTGCCACCGTCATAGTATAAAAAAAAATTGGTTGAAGTCATTTTACCGCGTGCCGATGGCAGTAAGAATACATTTGTCACCGTACCAATTCTTCCCGTGGGTGTCGTAAGAATCGACCAAGGGAATTATCGCTGACTATTCTTTATTGATGTTTGATGAGAGTCATTATAATTATTATAGACAAACACTCTATTGAATGTAGTCTATACAACAATAATTATGAAGGGTCCAAGGAAAAAACATGTCCAGTGCTTAAAAAATCAGGGCAAACTCACACCTTATTCTGTTAAAAGTAAGGTGGTTTTTCCTTCTGTAATTTGTATTGACTAGACATGTTCATTCCGTGGACCATCCATATAAATTATTTTTATTGTCGCTTTACCTAAAACGCAAGACAAGTTTACCGTGGGCAAATATCGATCGATTTATTTAAAAATGTCCCAAAAATTTAATTAAGTACTTTATTATTTTCATTCTTCCAAATAATCCCACTCGACAAAAGCAATACCATTTCCTTCCGGATTAAAGAAATTAGAAACCTTCTAAGAATTAGATTTCCTTCTTCAGCTACCGGCAATATTATTATTTCGATTGATATTTCGGACATAGGTTACTTCCGAGAAACTCGTTTCTTGTTTATTTCCAAATAAATATCTTCTACAGTAATAATGTTTTCTAAGATCGTCGTCTAACCACTAAAGGGTATTTCTCAGAGCTTAAATGGACATCTCATTCATATGGTCACGTTTTTCTGGAAGTGGCTACATCTTTTGGTATCATTTTCGGTCGTCAGATACAGCACCCATTTCTCTATAAGACAACCAAAGCCAACCTCAAATCATTCAGCCACTTCCAAAAAAACGTGACCAGATAAATGAGATGTCCATTTACACTCTGAGAAATGCCCTGAAGCGACACGCTCGCACTGAAAAAAATAATTTGTTAATGGTAACCGAACTTTCGTCAACCTGTAACTTAAAAAAAGTGACGAGCGAAGTAAGGCAATATCTTACCAAAATCAGTTCGGTTAATTTTCCACTAAACAATTGATGTTGTGTATTGCTAAACAATATTAGTTATATCGTGTGAAAACTGTCTGTTGTATATTACCATAAGTTCAGTTATATTTAGTTTACAATTCAGTTATTGTAGACGTGCTGCATGTTGATAACAAATTTACTGTTTGTCAAAGTCTTACTGAATTCACTACTTACTTTAATCAAATTTTCTGCTACGCCTAAACCAACTGGCTCAGTAATGTTTAACATAAGTTTTTTGTTACCTATAACCAATTTAGAGTATTATTTTAAGCAATTTGTTTCATTATATTCAACCAAATTATTTGCCTGCATGTAACCAAACGAATAGGTTATACACGACAAAAATACGTTGTTCATATACAGCCAAATGTTTAATTATTTTGACCAAATAGTTTGCCTACTTCTAACCAAATGAATAGGTTATACATGACAAAAATACGTGGTTCATATACAGACAAATATCAAATGAGTTGTAAATAGGGCTCACTGCCTGTATAAAATCCAGTACGTCTCATCGTCACCTTTCTTATCCCCTGGGTGATGAGACGTACTGGATTTTATACAGGCAGTGAGCCCTATTTACAACTCATTTAACTACAAGTAGGGTGTATAAGCCACATCGATGATTACCCAAAAAGAAGTAATACTAAACGAGCAAAAAAAGAAACATTTATTTTAATTAACTTTATTAATTGTAATAATAGAAACATTCAAATAATAGAAACATTCATAGTCATTTATAAGAACGGTATAGTAATCAAAATAATCAATCAATCAATAATGCAATCGCGAGCAAAAGTACTTTTTGCATCACTTTATAGGTTTTCATTGCACAGAGTATCTTTGTAAACCAATTTATTTTTCTAAATTATTTTACGAGTAATTCCATTATTTTGCTTAATACATTAGCTTCAGAGCAAAGAGTAAAGTAATATATATGATAAAGAGAGCCCTCTTGTGGAATTTTCTTGCATGCATGGTTGAAGCACCATCTTTAAATTCGTTCCGGAACTAATCATGTATACACCCATTAATATGTATACACAGTCATAGCCTGCTAATGATTAGTTCCGAGTAACGAGTTATTTTGTTCTGGTTTTTAAGTTTCTCTACATTTTTTAAATATAACACACTTGAAAACCAAAACAAAATAACTCGTTACCCAAAAAATATATATATATACCAATAGGAAGAATAAAATAAAACACAAATCTTATAGTTTTCATTATTTTCTATTTTTGTAAAATATAAGCGTCAATATCGCGAACAAAGCGTCTATTTCGCACAATCAATACAAAAATAACAGCATAACACAAAATTGTGCTTTTAGCACACCACAAAATTAAAAGCGTCAATATCGCGAACAAATAAGCGTCTATTTCGCACAATTGATAATGTTTAACACAACAGAAAACAGCGGAGCAGTTAAATACAGAAACTTTTACGGAGGAATAAGTTCAACTCAACGTAAAAAGCGAAGAAAAGCAAAGAAAACATGCTACTTGTTTACATGTGCAATGCCAAAACTCTTTCAAACTTCATCTTGACTTCAACGACAAATTAGTGGTCGTTTTTTTTGTTAGATTTTATGGCATCATTAGTGGTCGTTCAATATTTCACACATAATAAAGTTTTGGTAACCTATTAATTAATAAATACTACTTTAAGTTATTAAAAATATTTATTAATTTTATACCTACCTCTAAATGGTAAATTTTAATAAAATACTAAATATTTTAATAAATTTGAACAAACAGTGACATCTATTGGTAACAATTAGGGCTACACGTAGTAGTAACAGGCACGCACACACGTACGCTAAACAAAGGGTGCATGTGTGCGTACCTATTTTCGGATCTGTAAAGCAGATGGAACCGCTATCTAAGGGAATTGACCCGTACAAAGAAAGTGTCTAGCCCCTGCTTCAGAGTCTCTTTGATTACAAGGAAAATGAAGAAATTAAAATTATTTGGTTTACAAAGACATGACATGGTTTGAAATGTCCTTATGTAAACTTGTACGTGTAACGCAACGCAAAAAAAGCGTTTGGTTATTTCTATGCTAAGTATTGTCTATATAATGAAGTACGTTTGGTTACACATTGTATTTTATTTGGTTAGATAAAGCGAATGGTCTGCTAGTGTAGCAAACCCGTATTTGGTTTTACTCTACTAGACAAAACGGGTTATATGTAACAAAAATATGTATTAAAATAGCAAATCATTGTTGAGTTAAATCTAAACAATTTTATGTTATGGATAATAACATCGTCTTTGTTAGAAGCTAGGACTTGGTTTTTGTTGCATATTGTCAATGCTTACTCTTAAATTAGACCAAGCGGTTTATTTACATGTGAACACTTGAATTTGTTTACTGTTTTAATGTAAGACGTATACAAGCATTTATTTACGAATAGCCCAACTTAGAATAACATTATCCGTTTGGTTTTTAATACGCAAACCTGTTTGTTAATAGAAATTAACTTTAGTAACGCCATACCGAATTATGGTTAATGATGAAATAGCCAAAGTAGTTCAGTTAAATATTTTTTTCAGTGCGTATAATGGCAAAGACATATTTCCTACGAACGAATAAAACATGGAAGCCGCACGCCATACTAAATTGCCTTTCAAAAACGGTCCTGAATTTTTGTTGACAAGTGTCACCCCCCTCTTCAATGCATCACGGTAAAGAATTTCAATGTCAACCTATAAAAACTTCAACCGCCTTTTAAAAATAGTTGTGATTGATTGGTCCGTCAAAGTTTTGATTGGCTATACTCGTATTCTATAAACAAATGTCAAAGATGTTGCGCCGAAATATGCGCGGTGTTAAGAAAAGAGCTATGTCCTGCCTGTCTTGGCACAATTGAACAATTGTGTTTGGGGGCATTTTTGAGCTGGCGTTAGACGTCCATGTTATATACAGGGTGTAAGTCTAATACGGGCGAAGCTCTTAACGGGTGTTAGTTTACGACATAATAAGTACATTCAAATAACTTTTACTTAAAATTAGAGCAACAAAATTTTCCATACAAAATAATTCGGCGCGCAATGTAGAGCAACATACGCGAGTTAAGCACTCGTTGACAGCTAATTTCAAAAGCAGATGACATCTGCCATGTCAACAATAACAGATCGAGGGTTGCCTGGTGAAACCCGATAAGTGACAAAAAGTGAGATTTTAAAGTAAAAACAGTTTTAGAATGATTCAGTATCGGTCAATCTAATGGTAATAAGCTGATTTTACATGTATCACGGAAATATGCCGAGTAAATAACCCAATAAGTACTTGATTTCAACTATTAATTCAAAACTAAATACTACAACTACATTGAAGACTTAATTTTTATTTATTACTTAATGGAAGAACCACATAATGTATATTTATTGGTATTTAGTGCCGAGATATTTACACCTAATCAAACTAAACACACAATGTAGAACCAGTTACTGTTACTTACCCGGTCTCACCTCATTACGATTGCAAACTTTAAAGGATTTTATTACGAATTAGAATGCGTTAAAAGCATTTGTTGGATTCTACTTTTACGATATCATTTATTACACATACAAATTTATTCAAAGAGAACCCAACAAATAAACTTATAGTACTTATTAGAAACAATTCTCTAATAAAATATTATGTTAAGTCCAGTAATCGGATTCTCGCAAGAGGCCTTTAACAAATGTCTTTCAAATATGTCCGGGGAAGAACCCTATAAGTTTTTCGACGGCCCCATGGTCATGCGCAGCCTTGACAAGTAGCGTCACGAACGCAAGCGCGCCGCTGCGACGTTGCATATTTAATTGAAAATAGCTGTTAAAAAGGGGTGTATTGTATTAAAGAAGGTTGTGAATGATTGTGTTCAAAGTTGTGTGATGGGTGACCGAGGCAGAAAATTAGTGCAACTACCTAGCTTGCAGTAATAAGCTGGAAACAGGTAATCTACTTTTCTAACCTAGAATAAACGTAGAATTGTCATATTTTACACACCGTGTTTATAGTAATGAGTTCAAGTAACAATTAATGTAAGCTATTGTAACTAACCGTTACCATGAAAAGCATTGTTGTTGTTTTATTGAACTTATCGGTTTTTAGCACTGACTATGAAAAGCATTGTTGTTGTTTTATTTGTTCTTATCGGGTTTTAGCACTGACTATGAAAATAATTGTTGTTGTTTTATGCGAACTTTTCAGGTTTTAGCACTGACGATTAATGAGACTTCGCGACTTTGAGTGATTCTTACGATAAAAATAATAAAAAGGTAGTTGTGATTAGTACTTTTGATTAAATAATATTGATTATTTTTTACGTTTCAGCGGGGCAAAGTGCCTCCATGAACAGCTTGTCCATGACTAGACCCAGTGCTTCAAAGGCAATTGAAAAAAATGTAAGCTGTTACATGCAAAACAATGAAGATGGTAAGCTTCCATGGCCTTGAAGATCCGCACACTGTCCCACGTTACTACCTGTTGTGCTTGTGATACTCACACTCCAATAAAAAAAAAAACAATTTCAGAAAATGACTCAAATGCGCTATATTGTCAACGACAACAATAGCATGCCAGACTCAAGCAAGTCCCTTGTGGACTACTAAAAAAAACCGTTGTTAGGATCCATCGGTAACTCAGTTCATCATGCTTAAATTCTTTCCAGATAATGAAACTGACCCACCCGGCAGTAACCATTCGGATGAAGATCCCACACATGTGCCACATCCCAAGGACCCTCGCAATGCAATTCCGATGAATCGCAAATTGATATCACCGCCCAAATGCACAATAATAATAGTAAGAAGACTCAAGCAAGTCTTTTACAGACCACTCAAAAACAACGTTACTACTAGGACAAAGCCAACAGGCAATTTATTCCTCCTTCGGTTTCCTGAAATTATTAAACTGAAGATCCCACCCACGACTATTTCACCAAAACAAATAGATTTCGACCCAGACTTCACCAATGAAAGTTCAAATGTTTCATCCAAACAGGAAGACCCCCTTATGGTGCTGATTGATGAAGCTTTAGATCGAGCCTGTACCGCTGCAGAAGATGACCATTCAGCGGGAGCTCCCTGCGCTCCCGACACAGACCCAGAGAACGACGCACCTCAGCGAAATGACTCCGGCCACGAAACCATCATTCCTGAAAGTCCCAGTCCAAGGAAACACCAGGAACGCTCCCTGCCGACACCCGACAATGCCAGTCCCTCTGGTCAAGGCGAATGCACAGAAAGAGCCTCCTCCCACGTTCCAGACTCCGAAGACGATACATTAAAAGTATCAGAACCAACCGACTCCAGCCACAAATGCTCCGGCGCCTGCCCACAAGCAGAAGACACTGCTAACCCAATTCTAGACAATGTTTCAGACAAAGTTTGGGATTCCGTCAAACTCCTGAAGCGACGCAAGCAAGCCAAGCCATCTGAACGGAAAGTAGATATCGCTAAAAAGCGAAAAATGGAAGGGTTACCTTATATAAACCAAGGCGTTAAGCGTCCTGCTAAAGTTCCAAAACCTCCTTGGAGCCTCCTCGATCCTTGAAGCCTCCTTTGGAACTTTAGCAGCTTTCGCCTTTTAGCGATATCCACCCTCCACTCAGACAGCTCAGCCTGCCTTCGTCGCTTCAGGGGCCCGACACAATCCCAAACCCTATCCAAAACACTGTCCAAAATCAAGTCAACAGCGCCTTCCACCTGCGAACAAGCACTGGAACGCTCACGGATCATGCCGTCACTGTGGCCAGAGTCAGCCGTCTCCAATACCCTCAATGTATCGTCTTTGGAATCCGAAACGCAAGAAGAAGCTCCCTCCATACATTCACCTTGACCAGAAAGACCAACACCGTCAAGCATCGGCAAGGAACGCTCCCGATGCTTCCCTGGACCGGGACCCTCAGAAACAACAATGTCACGGCCAAAATCATCTCGCCGAGTGCACCTCGGCGAGATGATTTTGGCCGTCGCTCTCCGAATCTGTATCAGGAACACTAGGAGCTCCCGCTGAATAGTCATCCTCCACAGCAATCCAAACTCGACCCAAAAATTCATCAATCAGCTCCATAAAAAAAACTTCCTGTTTGGATGAAATATTTGGACCCTCAGTAGCAAAATCCGAGTCAAAATCCATTTGTTTTGGCAAAACAGTCGCAAGTAGGATCCTCAGTTCAATCATCTGAAAAAAAACGAAAGCAGAATAAATTACCTGTATAAGCAACTTCATCCCAATAACACCACTTTCAAGCAATCTGTAAAAGACCCACTTGAGTCCTTACCACCACTACTGCGCATCTGGGCGGCGATATCAATCCGCGACTCATCAAAACTGCGAAAGTCCCCAGGATGCGGCACACATGCAGGATCCTCACCCGAACAGTCACGGCCAAATAAGTCAGCTTCATCATCCGGAAAAATGCAAGCACAATAAATCAAGTTACAGATCGATTCCAACAACAGTTTTTTTTTCAACAATCCACAAAAGACTCACTTGAGTCCGACATGCCATTACTGTCGTTGAGAATATAGCGCATTTGGGTGGCAATATCAATTTGCGATTCATCAAGATCGGAGGAGTCCTTTTCTGAAACTGATTCTCCCAACCAAAGCATGAGTACCACAAACACAATAGGCAACGCAAAACAATGTGCGGATCCTCAAAACCATGGAAACTCACCATCCTCATTGCCTTTCAGCTTATATTTTTTTATCCGCCGTTGAAACACCGGGTCCAGTCACAGACAAACCGTTCATAGAAGCACTTTGCCCCGCTGAAACATACTGAATTATACCTGAAGAGTATCATGGATGGATAAGAAGCCTAAAAACGTTTGTTGGCATAGCATTTACTTTTTCAGATGTAGAATAATACCGTTATTACTTTTAGATCCGTCTATTTTTTAAGGTTTTATTTGGTAATAATACCCTCTTAGTAACAAATATGTTTTTTTTATTTATGCGTAAACCCAATAAGTCGATACCCCTTGGTAAAAAATGTTATCTTACAGGAAAACTAGATGAGTTACATAACTAAAACATAGATAAACTTAAACTGAATGAAATTGCTTTTCACAAACCACTCATAAAACTACGAATCTATTTATCAAAATAAGTGTCCGATGACAATAAACCTTTAACATCGTTTTTCTCGAAACTAGGTGTCACGTACTTATAGGGTTTCACCAGGCAACCCTCGAGATGTTCGTACAAATTGCTGCTCCGATAATCTTAAAAAAATTCTGTGGGGTCTAAATTAAGAGTAATTTTAAAAAAACCTTGTAATCCATGATTACACTAATAAATACCATGCCTGGTTTAATTGATCGCCCGTATTAGATTTACACACTGTATGGTCGCAGCATATTTCTTTAAGCATTTTCAACTGACGTCAAAAAAACGAAGAGGTTCGTAATTCCACTGCACCTATGTTTCTTTATGTTTGTTACCTCAGAACTTCCGACAGAGTGAAATTAATGTTTAAAAATATACAGGGTGACATATGAGTCGTGAACAGTAATACGTTTTACTAACTCTATATTCAACTAACATTTTAATACCTCACAAGTAACTTAGAAATAGCCAAGTATTTTTTGTTGCTTTTTCTATTTTTTAATGTGTCTTTAAGAAATTATAATGGCTATTAAAGCTATTTAAAACGTTAAATGTAATAAATATCATTTAATTTTAGACAAAATTACTTCAATTATTTATTACTTCAATTTAAAGAGGTAATTTAAATTATTTTATCAATTTGTCTTAAAAATCCCTTTGGATATGCTAAAACCAAAAAACTACAAAAACATAAACCCCAAAAAATACAAAAAAAACATAACATGTGGGGCATTTAATTGCTAATTGTTTATAGAGTTAGAAAAACGTATTACTGTTCACAACTTATATTTCATCCTGTATAAAAAATTGTAACGGAATGCATTGGGGCACTTTATTTCTTCTAATAAGGTAAAAATATTGCAAGATTGTAAGAAGAAATTATAGAAAAAATTTCAAATATCAAAAATTGGGTTAAAACTTGGCCCTGAGAATTTTCAATTGCGTTTTTCGCCAGAAAATACCTTGCACTGCTTTATTTATCAAACAGAATACGTCTACGAGAGAAAAAAGTAATTTACTTTAATGATTTTGAAACAATGGCGCTGACACGCACTGTCGACGTTCGGCTGCAATTTGCAGCTTCGCGAAAATGCGACGAAAAATGCAACGCTTAATGCAGTTAACGCATTTACAGGTTCGTGAACTGAAAAGTTCGTTATTTACTGCGGATAATTGGGATCTCGTGTAACGCTGAAGGGTACACCGGGGTCAATAGGCTCATTTTCACTTTTAAGGATTACTATTGGTAAGAGTTAAAAAAACCTTAATTTCAGTCAGGTTTATAACGACAATTAAGTATGAAATCTTTAGGAATTTAAACTTGATCGACGTTTTCATAATATCCCTTACAGTTTATAAAATTAACACCAAAACCGAGTTTTAATTGAAAATTTGTGCTTAATTAATTATAGTTACAAACCTAATTGCAACTAATCGTTTTTAATTTGACTCGAATTGAGTGTCCTTATTCAGTGAAAACACTAGGTACCTAATAATTTAGGTCGCGAAATGATTCGGTGGTGCGGAAACTACCCAACTGTTGAGTTTAGCTCATTTTGTCTACCCCACGAAGGTAAAATATCATGATAACGCTTAGACAATACATATAAATAATATTATGACTCTCAAATCACATTCTTATGATTAGAGATAAAGTGGGACATTTAACTAAAAATGCTGACGTATCTTGATAATAATACGTGAAGAAAAACAGCATTTTTGATCAATATATAAAAACGTGCCTACTTTTAAGTTTGTACTGGGTGAAAGTATAACTGAGAAAGATAACCCGGAATTTAAAGACCTTCCTTTTTTTTGTTCATAACTCGTAAAAAATTATAGTTGATTTTTTTATTAAATTAATAAGATTTTCGTGTGATTAAGATCTACCCCAACAGCTTACTATTGTGTCTCCTGACTACCCATAATCTGATTTATTTTTAGATTCCGTGATCCGATTTGCCCCTGTCTACCCTATGTGCCTTCATTCGTCCAGCGACTCTCTCAATTATAAAAAGTTCAAAGGCAAAATAACAAACCAACCTCAAATTAGTTCCATCCTTACAAACGACCTGAAACGTTGTAAGCCAAATGTCTGCTCATTTCCTCCCAAAACCGGGCTTGGTTAAAACTAATCCGCCTGTTTTTACCGACTTCAAAATAAGAGCCCGGCTCGGCTTATTAGGGCCTTTTTCTGCTCATTGTCGAAAGGGATTTCATTTCCCTTGGCCATCTTGTTTTTTAACCGCATTTGCGAAGGACAAAGTAGTTGTTAACATTGCGGTGTTACCATTCGGGTCATTGTGATATTTAGGTTATCGTCTTTTCGGTGGACATACCTAAAGTAAAGGAATTCCTGTTCTAATTTTGGATTCCCCGGTCTATAGCCCTATCTAATCAAATCGTAACATAGATTTATAAAAGCTGTTAACTTTTGACCACCGAGTGGACAACTTTTGTTTTTAGGACTGACAATCCATGAGTTTCTTAACAGACCAGACTTGACTCATTACTCCTCATTACTCCTTTTTCACTTTGTCTTAGAGTGTCACGAAATAAATAATTTCTATCTTCGAAAACAAAATTCGTCGTTTTATGTATAAATGTCTCATGATATTTACTTAATACTTATGTATTTATTAATACATTAACCAATTTGTCTCCTATATTAATTACGTCCCAACGTTTTGAAGCCTGCATACGTGGCCAATGAGTGATCCTGTTTCATAAGATAGGTGATAGATAGATAACAAAAAGTTTATTTGATTGCTGGAAAAATATACAAAATCAATAGAAATTAACAAAGTAAAATAAAATCGGAAAATACAAACAAAAATCAATTAATGCAATAATAAACAAAAAGAAAATCAAAAGAATACTAAATCAATACAAAAAAACAGAGGTCATCAATAAACATAAAGTGGAATAAAAACTATCAAAACCAAATGATAACGTATTGTGAAAACGCAAATCAAATTATTTATTAACTAAATATAAATTAATTTGATTTTGTACCATTCATTTTTCCCCAGTAGTCACACTACTTAATACTACAAGTATATAAATTATAAATATTTTAGTTTTTCTTTGTTATATGACATCTAATATTTATAAAAAATGATAAATTAAATAAAAGGAAACTGCAAATACAAGATCTCTCCCAAATCGTTGCCAATAGCCAGAGTGCCAAGACTAGCAGCATTGCCACGTTGTATGACAATGTTTATTCACTGAGCCAAATATTGACCAGTCTCCTATATAGTCACCAGTGGCTAGTATCAAAATGACCAGTCATAAACAACTATTGCGATAACCGGACACAATATTAAGGTGCATTTAGACCAAACGAGCATTCGCTCATTCTATCCCCCACTCTATGAAATCAACGAATTTTGACGAATCACGTTCTGTGTAACGAATTTAGTAGAGTGGGCGACGGAATGAGCGAATGCTTGTTTGGTCTAAATGCACCTTTACATGGCCAATATCACGATAATTTTCAACAACACTTACCACAATGGATAGCTGAAATTCAGCCACAACTTCAGAATACATTCAATTCGATTCGTAATTAAATATACTGTAACCGAATTGGCTCATAGTCACTACGCGTTTCTGATTTTCAGGAAATCGATCCGATCTTTAAAAATGCGGTTTTGGTTTGAAATTAATTTGAATTCTGCGGACTACTACAGACGGTTAGGAGATAAAGCCAATGACTCAATATCAAATTATTCTTAGTTTAATGAAATAATGATGACGTAATTTGCTTTAATATTGGAATTTGCTAATAACTAACCCCCTTATTCATAACCGTCTGCGAACTTAACAAGTTGTTTATAATTGTTTGTTCCTTTTGCTTTTATGTACACATTGTTAAGACCGAAAGGGACAAACAATTATTAGCGGCTTGTTGAGTTAGCAGAAGTTTATGATCATAAACATCCACGACCATGAATATTAGGAAAAATACACAAATAATACCCTCGCTGGAATTTGAACCCGAAACCTTCAGCTTTTTAGGCAGGGTCACTACCAATACCAACTAGGCTGCAGATACTGAAAAATAAACACTTTCCATTCGTCAGAATAAAAAAAATGTAAATAAACCAATAAACCTAAAATCTTGCATTATTCCATAACACAATTTTTAGAATACAATCTTGGTTTCATTATAAATTTAAAACCTTAAACCTTGAGTTCACATACTTACATTTATATTTCTAGATAAAATTATTGATATTGATTAGTATTTATTAACGTAAAAATATATCAGCGAACGTGTTTCACGATATACTGTATCAAAAGTCAAATGCTATGGATCGTTACCCATATTGCAAGCCCTATAAACCCTGGGGTTGCAAGCGCCCATAGGCTACGGTGACTGCTTTCCATCAGGCGGGCCGTATGCTTGTTTGCCACCGACGTGGTATAAAAAAAAAAAAAAACATTAATGGTAAGGTGGAGGTACTAGTACCCGACGCTGTACCAATACTCGTCAGCATAGCTTGAGTTGCCATCGATAAGATAAAATCAACTATTAGGGCATTTAAACGATGATAAATTTTATGTGCCTTTAATGCTTCATATCCCAACTTTGAAATAATTAGCTTATATCTAAATTATTTGCATAATTTTAAGGCAGGCTGACATTTATTAGGACTGAGTCTTAATATTTTCAATGTCCTAATATGTGACATTCAAACTTGTACAGAGGTACCAACTATTGGGACTGCCAGCAAAAGCACTAGACACTTACTCGTACAATGGAGTTGAGTAAGAAAATTTGCAATTTAGAGAAATTTTAATATTATCACCCTATAAAATACTATTTAACAAAACTTACAAACCCCTCTCCCAAAATGTAATGACAATGTGTATTATTTCTATATGAGCCAAATATCGTGATTTAAATAAATATTCTCTGTTAACATGTTGGGCACTAGCACTTACACCTTATTTATTAACGTAAAAATGTATCTGCGAACGTGTTTCACGATATGTATCAAACGTCAAATGCTATGGAACGTTAGCCATATTATTTTACATTCATGGTATAGGTACTTACTTTGTTTACCTACTACTGCTCCGTTGTTTCATGTATTTCTAGCATCAGCCGCCAGTCACCGGTTCCGCTTTTTGCCAGCTCTGCATCGACAAATTAGAATCGCAAAATACCCCTTTGACGGTAGATGTACATCCTGCAGTCGACGTTGCACACTGCAGCGTTGGCCAAAAATATTGAGCACTGTTTTTCAGCCTTTTTCATGCCGTGTGTTACCATCATTAGGGAAATTGAGCCATGAAACCTGATGAAAATAATCAAACGGTGAGCATAATTTTCATTGTAAAAACGTGTTTTTACTCATATTTAAACGACAAATGTGTCTTGATCGTGTAAACTTACGCTTGATTTTACGACTCGTTTGACTTTAACATTATAAAAACTTGTTTTTCTTTATTACACTAAGTAAATCTCTAAGTGAGTAATTTGGTGAAAATCACTCTATTTACTTTGAAATGCGACGTTATTATGTCTTGACAGTATCATGTCGTAGCGTTTGATAATAAATACAAAACAATTACAAAAATACAACACGTGATATTCGAGCAAATACAAATAAATTGTACTTTTATATTTATACTTTTGATACCTATTTGAAAACGATTGCTAGCAACATATTGTTGTCCGTTTTCATGAATGCCCGCATGACGGTAACTCATCATATAAAAATCTAACATTTACTTTAAACAGTTTAATACATACATTTTTCATTGGTAATGCAAGTATAAGTAACAAAAATATTTTCATGATAGCAACATTTTATCGCTATTACGGGCAACCAATAACTCAACTTTTTGCCTATTTTCATACAAGGTGACTCTTTACTGAAGATGTAATAAATTATATTTTTCATATCATTTGCAATGGTAATATTATTCCCTTAATATTAAGCAATATTAAATTTATTACTCCACTAGAAGTTTGACTTTGAAAGAAAGTCAGAAACATGAATTATGAGTTGGGCATAAACTTTTTGAATTATTGAACCTAATATCCGTTTGGGTGGCAAAATTATTTCCACAACTGTCATGAATCTGGGTTTAGGATAATGCCCCTTAAATTGACATGTCAATACCCAATAGTTGACATCCTATTATTTTTCTGCTATTGCGATTATCGTATTGATTACTCGAAAACTCACATTTTCTCAAAGACACTTAATTTAGATTTGATTCATATTTATTTTTTAATATCTAATGATTCGCATCAAAATCGTTTGAGCCGTTTCTAAATAACTAATTGCTCGTTATAATTATCGTTTTGTGATATTATATTGGAAATTAAAGGGCGTCAGCGACTGGCACTTAAAAAACCGGCCAAGAGCATGTCGGACCATGCTCAGTGTAGGGTTCCGTAGCTATTCAAAAACGGCTGGGCCGAGTATGTTCAAAATAGTTTTATTTTAAAGTACTCTATAAGCTTTACTATTCATGATTTTTTTTATATTTTTTGGACCTACGGTTAGGGGGCGGACACATTTTTTTTCTTTTGGAGCAATTATCTCCGACAATATTGACTTTAGAAAATACTATATTTTAAGACCCTTATTCTTTTAAAGAGACCTATTTAATGATACCCCACACTATAGGCTAACGTCAAATAAAAAAAAAACATCCCCACTTTACAGTTGGGGAGGTACCCGAAAAAAAATATTTTATAGGTTTTATTGTACCACTTTATTGGCATGGTTAATATGTATACCTGTACTAAATTTCAGATTTCTAGTGTTAACGGCCACTGAGCTATGCTGCGGACAGACGGACAGACGGACATGACAAAACTATAAGGGTTCCGTTTTTGCCATTTTGGCTACGGAACCCTAAAAATCACCGCAAAATACTTACCCCCTTATTCATGCTTGTTAACTTAACAAGCCGCTAATAATTTTGTCCCTTTCGGTATTAAAAATGTGTCCATAAGAGCAAAAGGGACAAAGAATTATTAGCGGCTTGTTAAGTTAACAAACGTTTATGAATAAGGGGGTTAGCTTATTACTTTTATACCCATAAATGGATCTGAACTTAATTTTTTACACAACCCACCTATAATGTTAATACCTTAGTGCTTTTACTCCGTGAAAGAAATATTCTAAATTTATTCCATTAGTGTTAGTAATTTATCAAAATATATTGCTCTTACATTATTTACTCCGACATCTGTTGAAAACCCTAATTTATTGTATTACTGACCTCTGAAATAAGTTGTTTAAAAATTAAAGTAGATTAAAATAGGTTTTGTGTTTTATTTTATGACATTAAATAAAGAAATATTTTAAGTACAATGTCAGTGGGATGATTTCTTTATTTTAAGTACGATAAAAAAAAAACGTAGAACAAAATATAATGAGAAAGAAGACATTCAAGCATTTGGTTTCGCAGTAATTATGAGACCCCTACCGGTCACTATGTTGAAGTTCAAAATACCTTTAAGATTCGGTTGGAAAAAAAGATTCAATGATGGTTTTCTGAAATGATGTTCACCAAGGTGGCAGCAATGAGGTGTCAGGTCCAGAAGGGTCAAACTTAAAATCATGTTACGAGTCTTTCCGGTGGACATTTTTTTTTTTTTTTTTTTTTTTATGTTGGCACAACAAAGTGGCTCCACTCCACCTGATCGTAAGTGAAAAGTAGAGCCCAAATCGCGGCGGCAACGAACAGGAGACAAAGTTAAGGGCTATGAGAGTTAATTTTCTTATTGTCATTTAAAGGCACTCCTTTCCTATTGAATTGTATGATAAAAATCACGACTACACTCCTACCAGTTGCTTACTATTGGCCACAGGAAAGAGGGGCTCTACAGTTCAGCTGAACACGCACTTTTCCTTTCCTGTGGTCGATAGTTAACAGCCTGTGGACAGGTAGTAATGATTTTTACCATACAAAACAATGGAAAAAGAGGACATCTTAATGAAGATTGGGCTTCCATAAGAAAATCAAGCTTTATAGGCCTTAACTTTTAGATTGTCCACCGGAAAGACTCCGAACATGGGTTTGCGTTTGACCCAGAAACTTCTCTAAATTCTCAGAACGCCTATAGTTTCGTGTTTAAATGTTTTGTATAAATTAATATAATTATATAAAGAAATAAAAATCTTGTTAGTTTATCTTTGGAGCCAGATAGATAATTGGGTTTCTTAGCGGGACCTTACGGCTAAGTGGCGCCAACTAGTGGCATACGTTTTCGACAAAACCCTCATTGTTTTACTTCACCAGTAAGTATCTGCTATTACATTTTGTACATACTTTATTATTAGCAAACCCTCGCTACAGTGCAAAATAATAAATAACAGTTTCTTTTCAATGTTTGAAAACAAGCTCGTCAAACGTTATACAAAATATTGTCAATCAATATTACCGTTGATAGAACTACCGATATCGGCATGACCTTTTTCAAACACACGTTCCAATTTATTTAAAATCTTAGCCAAAAATAAATGTTATTCATGCGGAAAACTGTAGCAACTACGGATGTTGGAAATCCCATTAAAATCGGTTTAATTGTCAATTTGATTGCCTATCTGGGCCGTTAATTATTTCCAAATTTAAATTAAAATCATCAGTTTGTCGACCGTGACTCGCTACCGCAGACCAGGAGCGGAAGAATGAAAAATTTATGGCCGATTTTATATGGAGGGATAAACTTTATGCCCATTTTTCAGTGTGTACAACATTAGTGTCGCCGTGTGGTGACGGCAGTAAGAATATATTTGTCACCTCCCCAACTCCTCCTGCGGTTGTCGTAAGAGTCGACTAAGGGATTGAAGTGTCACTGACCATTCTACAAAATTGATGATGGACAGCAGCGGCATCATAGTGGACACATTACTGCAATTGCCAGTCCGCTTGCCCAGCGTGGCGATTGTGGACATTTACCTCCTAATGCGTCAATACGTATAGTTAATAGGAGGGGCCTACGTTCAGCAGTGGGCTAACGTAGGCTGATAATGATGATGATGATTAGTGTACATTTACAGGGACGAACGGAACGACAATCCTTCCCGTTGCTGATGGAGTCTACCAACCATTACGATGTACTTTTAGTATTGTACCAACATCGAAAACGTACATGGAAAATTTACTTTTCTTAAACATGCAAAAAATAAATATCTTGGGACATCTTACACAAATCGACCTAGTCCCACGGTAAGCTTAATTAAAGCTTGTGATGTGGGTACCAGGCGACGATATACAGGGTGGAAAGGGACGACTACTGACCGAGTCTACCAACCATTACGATGAACTTTCAGTATGGGACCAACATCGAAAGCGTACATGGAAAATTGACTTTTCCATACTATTGAACTCTAACTAATCACTCACTTTGTATGAGAGGCAAAAATATTTTTTTTTATATTTCAGTTAGTACTACAAGTATACTGCAAGTTCATCGTAATGGTTGGTAGACTCGGTCAGTAGCCGGAAGGAACGTGGTCTCTTTCCACCCTGTATATAATACATAGATACTTACCCATTTTCGTAAAAGCCCGGGTCATGAAAACACATTGTATATTCATATACAATTGCTAAAACTCAGTCTATAATATTTTAATTCTATTCTCCGAATTAACCTGCAAAGCCGACACTTAAACAAACTGCGCTAATTATTAAACATGTTTCATTCGAACTAGTCTTACCACAAATCAAGCTCGATGTTTTACTTCCCCCTCACACATACCCACGAATTCACAGGTCAGAAAGAGAGGAAATATGTCGAAAGCGGTTTGTAGTTACCCCGAGCTTCTTTCATACGTAATTCAGCACACGAGATGAAAGCATGGTCGGAATTTTAGCCGAGATTTTAAATGCAGTGCATTTATTTTATAAAACTTCATTTAAAATAAATTAATTATGAACTAATGAATGATGAGCTTACGAGGGGCTCAATATATTTAAAAATTAAAGCAGAATAATTTTGCAGTTTAAACTTTAATGTTTTCCAATATGAAATTAATTATTGAATTTCCTTTATATACTGATTGGATAGTAGTTTTATTTTTATAATCTTTATTTTATCCGTCTTATGAGTAGGGGAGACCAGGTATGAACGTAACAATTTTCAGTTTTTGATTTTTTATATTTTTTTGGTAGCAGTTGTCAAACTTTGCATTTTTATGTGCAATAGACACATATTTCATGTATCTTTTGGTACCAAAATAAACTTCATACATCGAATAGTTTTACAGAAAAATGGCTCACAGTGAAGGATGGAATTTGTTGCAATTATCCCTACCCCCAGGGCTGGTTGTAACAGTGCATAGGGATAATAGAAACAAAGTAAATAACTACAAAATAATCAATATACTTATGTGTAATTAGTATTTTTAAGTAATCAACAGTCTTACAATATCACTATCTCAAAGACGAACATTAACAATGAATGAATGTAATTAACATTAGGTATTATATGAGACGAAATTAATTTATACCGATAGGATATATGAGTGACGTGAGAGGAATCAACTTTCTGTCTTATTCTAAATGGCATATACTTAAACAAATGCTTAGGTGTAATCCAAGGAATTAAATGCTTCCTGCATTGTCCTTATTTCTGAGTATACTACTAAGCTAATCATACAATGTACCTAATATGATAAAAAATGTGTTTTACTCCTCATTGACAGTGATTTGTTTCCAGAAACAAATCCCGCCTTGGGTAGTGCCGCTGAACTTTCAAGTAAAGCTTTCCTTTACTTTACATGTCTATATAAAGTGATGTGAGCCAGTTGGTACGTCTTTGCTGCGTCCCTGTAGGGCATTTAAAAAAAGGATCACCTCAACTGCAGGTAAAGCTATAATTTCTATTTTGGTGGACTTCTGTCTGTTGTTATTTTATGTAATTAGATATTCTGCAACAAAAAGGCCGTAAGTTTATGAGTTATTTAATAAACGCTAGCACATAGGTATACCAATGAGCCTCTAATTTGGAAATCGGGATGAAAGTAACAAGTTGTTTCAATCATCCCTGGGTATCGAATTTCCGGAATCCCACAAACACGTAGCAAAAAAACATAAAAAGCATCATTAAAACATTGATTTGCAACCCTCAAACTGTACATGATTAGTGACTTTACAACACCCATGCAAAACGCAAGCTATAGCGTTAACCACGAAAAATCTAGATAAGATTGAAAAAATCGTTAAAAACTTACTTTTGGCGCATTTTTCTGGGACCATAGCACTACACGCATAACCTGCCGTCACAGCACCGCGGGCGTAACTGAGGTTAGGGGGGAATCGAAATGGCATCTAATGCCCTGAAGGACGTTCGGATAGATGTCGTAGAAATTTTTTAAATGAATTTGTTACGTTCATCCCGCGTTACTTCTATACCTGGTCTCCCCTACATTACGACACAAGTGCGAGAAACATGAAAATCGAAACGAATGGCGATGTTTTCACTCTCTTCGGGCGTGTTTTAAATCGACACGAGTTACGGATTTCCTTTTTGCACGTGTCTCGTACTACGTTTTTTAGTACAGATGGCCCTCCGAAGTTTTGTACCTGACGTAAAATGACACACTTCTCGCACGAGCGCCTAAAAAGACACCATCTGTTTTTTTTTTGCACTTGTATCGAAATGTTCTATATCAGTATACAGCAGGAGCTTTTTATATGCACTAATGCGAGTTATCGTTCATTTATTATTGTCACCTCAAAACTTCGGATGTGTATTGAAAACTGTCGAAATGATACACGTGCGAAAAGGAAATTCGTAACTTGTGTCGATTTAGAAACACTACCTCCGGTGGTGTTTTCTTGCACCGCCGCCACCCGGTTTGAACTTCATATTTTTCAACATACTGTAACATTATTATTTTATTTCTTTGTTGGGCAAAAAAACAGACGTAGAGTAGACTAGATATAGGTACAAGAATAGCATAATGATAAGTAAAGTCTAAATTCCCAGCAGGATTTCGTACAATATGTTAAGATGGCATTGACATCAGTGCAAATCTAAAAGGTATCTTAAAATTCACATCACATCACATGTCATCATCAGCCTATGTTAGTCCACTGCTGGACGTAGGCCTTTTATAGACGTATTAGGAGGTAAATGCCCATAATCGCCACGTTAGGCAAGCGGATTGGCGATCGCAGTAATGTGTCCACTATGATGACGCTGCTGCCCATCATCAATCTTGTAGAATGGTCAGATTGGTCAGTGACATTTTAATCCCTTAGTCGACTCTTACGACACCCGCAGGAGTCGGAGTGGTGACAAATGTATTCTTACTGCCGTCACCAAACGGCAATCTTAAAATTACCATTAAATAAACATGGGTTCATGTAACGTTATTAGCTTCTTACGACCGAATCAGCTGTTAAATTTATTCGGTTCCTTAGTGTTACACCGTGTAAAGTGTAGTATTCGATAGTTAAAAATATGACATTTGTAACTTTTGTTCCAAAAATGTATTAGGTATGTACATTGGGGTTCATAATTGAGTCGACAGTCTATGGATGAATTCATTCATAAATTGTCCATGCAATTCTAAACGCTACTGTACATCGATATTCAAAGTACCGATACAATCCAACTTTTAGATTTTTTTATAACGTTTCATTCTAAAACTGCAACTATTTGCCAGAGCGGGTAAATACCCGGGGACCGCGAGTGAAATGCGTTTGACATGTCCAGCTTGATAAATAGATATTGCAGCCACAATAAACAAGAAAAAATGGGAATATTACCTTTATTCTCGTTTTGGTGACATACAAAAATACAAATTGATTGTTCATTTTAATTAAATAAACGTTTATATTAAGCTAAACTTTAAGTTTTGCTTAAGCAAAAATAAAACAAATAAGATAAATAATTAGTTATAACTAACGTGAGACTCAAGGTTTTTTATTGTTAATTGTTATAATCCATTCTCTGACAGCGGTCGAATAAGTACGTAGATATTCGACGAACAACATTCGCTCGTGCGCTCGGTGCGTCACCGCTCGCCGTGAGGCCCTACTGGTGTACTCCCCGGGGTGGCACTGACAGTTCGAATCGAACGGTAGTTGGACAGGCCAGCAGGCTTAGCACATGATTGGTGCGACGGTATGTCGCCGCGAGATAGATCTCCCGTCCTTCACTAGCTATATTAACAATAGAGGGACGGATACACTGACCCAGCGCTGTTTTCTTTATATTGTATAAACATAATATTTAATACCTATTGTATACATTTTAAACCTAAGTACCGACTATTATTGTAAAATGACATCTATTAATTGTAATTACATACCTACCCACCTATATAAAAATTGACATGTAAGAATTTTACTTTTACCAAATAAATTCTGTATTCTGTATTCTGTATTCTGATAGACTATCTCGCGGCGAGATACTGTTGTGCCAATCATGTGCTAAGCATCATATTTTAAAGACAGAGTCTGCCTGCGGCCACGGGTGTAACGTCATGCCCGAAACGTCAGGATATAATTAAACGTATGTTTACACGATAATAGTGACCCTGCCTACGAAGCTGGAGGTTCCGGGTTCGAATCCCGGCGAGGGCATTTGTGTATTTATTTATCACAAATATTTGTTCCTTGGTCATGGTTGTCTATGCATTTAAGTATCCATATGTATCTATCTAACACAAGCCTTAATTGAGCTTATTGTGGGACTAGATCGATTTGTGTGAGATGTCTCAAGATATTTATTATTATTATTATCTATTATCTGACACCGATGTACTCCCCGGGGTGGCACTGACAGTTCGAACAGAACGCGCTAGTTGGACAGGCCTGGGGTGCTTAGACAAGTTACAAATCACATCATCAGCCTATGATTGTCCACTGTTGGACGTAGGCCTCTCCTATTAACTATGCGTATAGACGCATTAGGAGGTAAATGCCCATAATCACCACGCCGGGCAAGCGGATTGGCGATCGCAGTAATGTGTCCACTATGTTGATGACGCTGCTGCCCATCATCAATCTTTTGTCAAATAATGGTCAGTGACACTTCAATCAATTAGTCGACTCTTACGACACCCACAGGAGGAGTTGGGGTGGTGACAAATGTATTCTTACTGCCGTCACCACACGGCCAGTTACCAATCGCTAGCGCTTAGTCGTCAATCGTAAACGAAAGGCAGCTAACTGTCTGCTAATATGAAAGAGTGCCAGAGAGGGAAAACTACGATACGCTACAAAGCGTTAGCGATTGGCAACTTGGCTAAGCATTCTGGTAATATTATTCATACGAGTTTTGCAAGCGGACAATATTTTCATGCCAACATAACTAACTCGATAACCAGCTAATTAGCGTTTTGACATTAATCGTAAGCCTCATTAACGCGTAATTGGCGGATTAATTGACATGATAATAATGTCAGAGGGAACTATTCAAAATTCATGAAGCAGCTCTTCGGTTATGCGACGCATGTTTTTACTAAATAGAT
Source organism: Thaumatotibia leucotreta (assembly GCA_025490895.1). Taxonomy (NCBI): domain Eukaryota; kingdom Metazoa; phylum Arthropoda; class Insecta; order Lepidoptera; family Tortricidae; genus Thaumatotibia; species Thaumatotibia leucotreta. The sequence goes on along the minus strand of JALPQI010019626.1, from coordinate 2,877 downwards.
ATTCCGCAATATTGTTGCTATTTTAGGGTTATGCCTTTTTCATATTTATGACATTTCTTTATGTGACGAACAAAGGTAGACAACTGAGCTCTCAGCCCGCCTGATGGAAAGCAGGAACTGAGGGCCATGGACATAGTGATCAGAAAATCGCCTATGCGCTGCCTACCCTGAGGACTTAGATGGATTGCCTCTATATCTATGCCAGTAATTACACCGGCTATCTTACCCCCAAACCGAAACACAGCAGTGCAAACACTGCTATTTAGCGGCAGGTTAACGGGTAAGACGGTGGTAGCTATCCGGACGGACCACCACAAGGTCCTACCACCAGCAAATTTTTGTGCTTTTCAACCGACTTAAAAAAAGAATGAGATTCTCAATTAAACTGTATTTTTATGTTAGTTAGGTACCTTAGAACTTTCGACTGGGGCCAACCGATTTTGATGATTCTTTTTTTATTTGAAAGCTGATGCTCACCCATTGGTCCTATTTTATTTTCGTCCAATTTCGACAATAGCACCCATGGGAAAACCTTATATATAAGTCTTAAATTTAGATTACGCATGTGCACGACACATGGACGAATAACTTAATGTCACGCTAACCGATTTCGATAACTATTTTTTTAGTAAGTACAATTGGTGCCTTTTTTAGGCTCTAGTGCGAGAAGTGGCTCATTTTCCGTCAGGTCCAAAACTTCGGAGGGCCATCTGTACTAACAAACGTCGTACGAGACACGTGCAAAAAGGAAATTCGTAACTCGTGTCGATTTAAAACATCGCCACTCGTTTCAGATTTCCTATTTTTCGGACTTGTGTCGTAATGTACTATTTTAACCGACTTCAAAACTAAGCGAGAAGGTCCTGTTGACACTAAGTCAGAGTGTGGGATCTTGGAGAAATCGGCTAAAGTCATTTTTTTTATTTTGTGATTATTTATGAAAACTGTCAAGGAAACAGTGGCTTAGTTGCAAGAAGATAAGTTCTATAATAAATTTAATTCCGGCATTAAGGAACGTTTCCTTTGATCTTAACCGGTACGGTAATAATATGCATTAATTAAATCTGGGTTTAAAACCACCATCGTTAAGCGTGGCTATAATCCAGGATTAGTACCCTTACGGCTTTTGCTTGCCAACGGACATTTTCTAAGGCCAGCCGTATACCTGTAAGTTCTTACGTAAGTTATAGAGATGAAGCTATACTAAGGAATGAGAGGTGAATATCACTATCGACTATCACTAGATTCGACCATTCATTACAACCAAAAACAAACATTAGACCGCTCATACACCAGTAAGTTCTTACGTAAGTTATAGGGACGGAGCTATACTAAGGAATGAGAGGTGAATATCACTATATCTCATTCCTTAGTATATACGGGGCCCTATAACTTATTTAAGAACTTACGGGTGTACGAGCACTCTAATGTTTGTTTTTGTTTGAAACGAATGGTCGAATCTGGTGATAGTCGATATTTTCATAACACGGTAGCACGTCACACGATAAGCATTAAGGCTTATGATGTGGATAACAAGCGACTATTTATATAATATATAAATACAGATGTAGTACAAAATCCTTTATCTTCGGCTTTTCACGGAAACATCCGAATTCATATTGCTGTCACAATGAACTTCAGTATAAATTGCACTGAAGTTAATTGAGACAGGGAGATTAATTCGGGCGTTTCCGTGAAAAGCCGAAGAAAAAGTATTTTGCACTACATTGTTCTGTACTTATAGATATAAATATAATTAAACGGTTAACTTACATGTATTTAGTCACTGTGTGCAACGTGTTTCGACGCATGAACGCGGGCAGACTTTGATGAAATGAAATACTATCTGCTTTAAAAACATATGGATTTAGAAGTATTAATGACGTAGAATGAAAAATTATACGCTTTTTTTAATAAGAAAGGTTTAGCACAATAAGTTTAGCAAGTGGCCGTTGGGGCGGAAAGGTTCTCGAGTGGCGGCCACGTACCGGAAGGTGCAGCGTGGGTAGGCCCCCCACAAGGTGGAATGACTTGGTGAAGATCGCAGGAGTCCACTGGATGCGGTTGTCACAGGACCGGTCATTGTGGCAATCTTTGGGGTAGGCTTATGTTCAGCAGTGAACGTCTTTCGGCTGATATGATGATGATGAGGTTTAGCAAGACCCATCGTTGGCAAAATCTTGAAAACTATTCGCAATACCTATTGATGGTGACTTTATTGTGCTGTAAGTAAATGTTACTTGTCTCGTTAAAAATCCTTTTAATCTAAATTGCAGTTATGCAATCACCATCATAAATATGTTAGCGATTTTTTTCTACGTGACGAAGGTAGACAACTGAGCTCTCAGCCCACCTGATGGAAAGCGGGAACTGAGGCCCATAGACATAGTCATCAAAAAATCGCCTATGCGCTGCCTACCCTGAGGACTTAGATGGATTGCCTCTATGCCAGTAATTACACCGGCTATCTTACCCCCAAACCGGAACACTATGTTAGCGATTTGGATTCTTGTATCTTAGACCTACGTTTTGAATTGTGTAGATATTATTAAATGTACACAACCGTATCAGAACAGTTAGTAAATCAGCATTAAGCGAGTAACTAAGTCGCTAACTTGCAAGTTAGGAGATCTGGTGCGAGAACGAATTGCTAATTTAGTTTAGTTCTGCAACTGATGCATTGGGGTAATTCTTCCTGTAACGTTCACTATAGTAAACATATTTACAGTGTGGAATTTCGTTTATATTGTATTCTGTCCGCCAAAAGAAAACAAATAAAATGTAAACAAATATGACTGAGTTTCAATAGTATAATTATCATGTTATCTTTGACAAATCTCGTGAATCACGTATATTTATTTTTACGTTAATTATAAC
>JALPQI010019625.1:0-26731 GCA_025490895.1 Thaumatotibia leucotreta | reverse complement strand
ACTTTATCCCTGTAAGGGATCTCTTCCAGTTAACCTTTGAACAAAGAAGTCATCTATATGAAGCAAAAGATAGACAAACATACCGTGTACAGTGGAGAATATATTTGAGTAATACCAAACACTTAACTGTTATTACCAACTAAGATAAACTCATACACCCAATACACATATAATAAAAATATATAATCTTAGGACACCCGGTATATCCTGCAGCCGCCCAGACAATAAACTTTGCCAGTGAATTTAGAATTCATAGTGTAGGAAATAGAGCAGAGATTTCTTATTGATTTCTTATTGAGATCTTTTTATAGGTCTCTGGGCGACTAGAGGATGTTTAGAGAAGCATAAGTATAATATATAAATATTAAATAAATATAATAACATTATTTTTAAGTAACTAACTAGCTAGATAGTTATCTAGCACCTAGCTAACTAACTAGCTTTACCACAGAGTATATAAATATTATTTCTTACACCGTGATAGATTTTGAAATTATTGAATATCCTTATTAATAAATGTCCATTGATAAAATGTTGTAAACTACATTTTATCGAGCAAAGGATTTTGACATTGCCATCAATTTACATCATGGAAGTATGTGCTTTTGTAAAACAAAATATAAACCTATTTCCTCAATATTCACGATCACAAAATCTGCGACCGCGAAATAAGCTAGAAAGACCTCTCTCGAAACTACAATTAGTACATTCTGCCCCTTTCGCAATGTGCGTTAAAGTATACAATAAAATACCAGCATCGATTAAAGACGAACCAGATATAAATAAATTTAAAAATTTGTTACGGGGGTTCTTACTAAAGAAATGTTATTACTCGACAAATGAGTTTCTTTCGGACGAGTCCTTACCTTGACCATTTTTATATTTTATAATTTGACATCCCATTTATATGAGTTTTATCTTAATTGTTAATTATATCTCGTGAATAGTTATTATTTTTATATAATTTTGGATTTACTGCAGAATAATTTTTACATTGCAATGAAATTAATTTTTTAATCAATTATTTTTTATAAGTTATTTTATTATTATTGGTACCTTATGTGGATTTTGAATAAGTGATTATTATTTTTATCTTATGTTAAATGTGACTGATTTTAGATACAATTATTTATTTATAAGATAAATTGCTGTGCCCTAGCAGGGTTCATGTTCTGTACCTGTTCCATTGACTTTAACACCTTATATATGTAACAACATGATTATGCAATAAAGATTTGAATTTGAATTTGGACATGCAACTGATTATTCGTTGGTGAATGTCTCTTAATTTGATATTTTTATTTGGTAGAAAGGGATAAATAATAAAATAGGTAATGGCTCGTAATTTACTTGAAGGGGAAATAAAATCATATTTGAAAAAAACAAGTATGAAATCAAACTAATTGTCTCGAGTTTAACTTCTTGTTTATTAATCAATAATCGTGATAGATATTGAAAATCACTAACAACGATATTTTTCACAACGCCTCCAAAAGCAGAATCTGACATCACTTTTTACAAATACTATGTATGACTATCATAATAAGATTAATAAGGTCCTGTACAGAATATAAGTACGATAAATTTTACACTAAAATGCAGATAGCAACTGTTGAGTTCACTTAGAGAGTCGCATTCTAATGCAATTATACTTAGCTTAACTTGGCTTAACTGGGTTATATATACTATGTAATTGAGAAACATGATTTCAAATTAAGGAAACTCGTAAGAACAGTAACACAAATTATTGTAATTTCTGCTAATCTCTCATGATCTCTAAACATGTTCCTATTTTCTCTATTTCGGAACTATTTCACGGACAATTCAAATTTTTTTTACCTATGTGTCTTAGTGACCTACTATAAAATTGAATGAATATTTTGCATAGCAACGTGTTTTACATAGAGATATGACAAAGTTTAAGCAATTACTCGCTCTCAAATACCTCTACAAGACACGTTAAATAAGATGGAACCGGTTACAAAAGTCGTCAAAAGAAATAAATATTGATGCGAAAATTGCTCATTTAAAACATCTAAATGTATATACGATGTATCTATCCTGGGTGCTTAGACAAGTTGCCAATCGCTAACGCTTAATCGTCAATCGTATGTAAGCGAAAGGCAGCTAACTGTCTTTGTTGCACTAATATGAAATAGTGACAGAGAGGGAAAATACGCTACTAAGCGTTAGCGATTGGCAGCTTGGCTAAGCATCCTTCCATTAGGTACTTTTAAAAGTTCAAGTCCAACCCCGGTATCGATATAAATAACCCAAACAATTTAAAAGAACGTCAAACATAAATACAGAGTTCACTCTCATTATATCTCATTAGCGCTTTGTTACTCTACTGAAAGATTTGTTTTCTCCGAGGTATTTAACCTTGGTGTAAATCGACTTTGTATTATGATTTACGGCGTGCCTGAGTTATTATCTTATGAAATTGCGACAAACTGCTGGCACTAAAACAGTGTTGACATTCTGTATTTTAAAATGTATTTGATGTGCTTGAAATATACGGGCTATCTAATCATACTCAAGCTATTTTAAGCTATACTTGAATGTGAACTTTCGTGACACATAATAACTTTAAATATAATTAAACTATGCGACAAAGTACACGTGAGTTTAACCGTATTATTATTAACTACTCGTATATTAATATAATTTGAAAGAAAATTTGTTTATTAACGGCCTGTTTCACAATTCCCGGATAGATATATATCTTAAGATAAAATTATCCTTTTCCCCCAAGCATATAAAAGAAAAGGACAGCTAACATTTATCTGACAGATATATTTCATTTGTGAATGACGAAATAGTCCCTTAGTCTAAAACCGCAGGCGATAAAACTTTTCAAACCGTCGCGCGTCGCTTTTGCTCGAGAAATTTACTAAAAAAGTTAACCCCCAGTTTGTGCCTGCAACTTTTAACTCGATTCGAACGCCCAAAAAGAGCAACCCGTTCGATTTCCGCGACAAAACAATCTATTAGTTCATACGAGCTTCACTCGATAAATTTATCTGGAGCTTCGGTCGCCTGTCGCCGAACGATGACCCATTTTACGTCTATTCTGAGATATCGACCGAGAGATCGCTCGGAGCGAGGTGCACAGCGTAAAAATTCAACGCAACTTTAGACACGTTTCTGTAAAATAAATCAAATAGTTAGCAGATTTCCAACGGGTTATTTGCCATGTTAAGTCAATTACTTCATGAAAATGGCTTTTATTTGCAAGAATACCGAAATATCGCGTGTAAATACAACAAAATGTACATGGCGTGTTAATACAACAAATTAGACAATAAGTCAAACAATTTATCAGATACCTATCTCACTTCACCTCGTTTTAAGTATTATTATTTTTTCTCAATTATGAAACATCAAAATAAGGTTTTTGAGGGATTTTTTTATAAAGTTACAAAAGGATTTTTTTCATTTAGGCCAATTGGATTGGATTGTAAATAAATAGTTAATGATAAATGAGCACATTTGTAGTGAATATGTAGGATCTTAAAATAATACACGAATTGTTGTTACCGCAATTATTTTTTTAGATATTTATTATGAATAATATATGTTTGACTATTCACATAATTTATAACATAGATGTTAATCTTTCTCATTCTTACTTTACTTTTGAAAACAAAAATTGCACCATAAAAAAGGAAAAACAAGCCAATCCATTTCAAAAATATACATACATTGAGAACACAAATAATATTATATGGAGTTGTAAAAGAAAACTCGGAATGTAACTAACTTAAAAACAAACGAGATTTTCTTGTAAATTCTAGATTCTCTTTCAGAACTTCGGTAAACTTTAGTACTAAAGAGTAAAAGTAGACATACATTTGTTTCTACTAAACTAAAAACTTAAGTAGTTACTAAGTGTTCTCGAGTAGAAATGCGATTTTAATCGTGTTAATACTCAAAGTTTGGTCGTAATGTAAAGCAGTTTACAAGTGAATCGTTTTGAGTTATGAATTAATTTGCATGAAATATCAACTTTTGACATTCGTAGGGTTTGTATTGTATAACTAATGTCAATTACATGTTTACAATATTATACGTTACGATTATGAAATAAGGAAATACTAGGTACATTTTACTGAAATTATTTGCCAATATATAGGATGCTTTTTTATTTACGTTAAATTTAAGGGAAGCTTCGATCATACTTACAACTTAACACTTAATGTTATTGAGATATTACAAAAAATAAGTTTAATGACTGAAGTGTATTGTACCTTTATGACTTATTTTGAGATGTATCGTTAGTCACCTGAACTTAACTCGTATGTTATTCTTACGGTTTTCTAACACTTATTTCAGTTATTAAGTATGAAAACGATTCTTTTTTTCGAAGTTTACAAAAAGCGATATACCCAACCCATATTATTTTACCAGGTAGCTCCAATCAACGTACCAAAGTAGCCTGTTAAATCCAAAGGAAACAAAAACACGATATATAGACGATATGAGTAAAGTTGAATTCGTTTCGATTTCATTAATACAACTAAGTAAACGGGTGGTTCATTTCAAGCATCTCACAAGTGTAAACGCGTACCCGGTGACTCGTAAAGGAGAGTTGTACGAGTTGTCGCGTTCAATCAGTTCGACCGAATGCACGTGGTTTCACTGAACAGTTTGTTTTTCAGCGCTCAGTTATATAATAAAATTATTTGCTGCTATACTTATTGAATATTAAATAAAACAAAACTTAAAAACTATTGTTAAATTATAGATAAAAACTAAAAATACCTAACGTAAGTCTCCTAGATCTGTCCCTAGCGGAAGGGTGTCGATAAGGTTGGCTACATTCCCACGCTGAATAATAATAATATTTTTTTATTTTTTTTTATTTATTTCGAATTATGCCTATTGTTTAGCCTAGGAACGGGCCAGCCTTTAGGCTCACCAGTTGACTCAACTAATAAATTAGAGGCTTAATAATATCTGCTAGCTTTATATCGTCGGTTGACAAGCAAAACTCACTAAGTAACAAATACCTATTTGAAATAGAGATCGTATGCAATGCCAAATATATGTTTACAATATTATACGTTACGACTATGAAATAAGGAATACATAAATAAATCAGGTATATTTTACTGAAATTATTTACCAATATACAAGTTTCTTTTTTTATTTACTTTAAATTTAAAGGAAGCATATTTAAATCTTACTAATTAAAACTCTTAATGTTATTGAGTTATTACAAAAAAAAGTTTAATGACTGAAGTGTATTGTACCTTTATGACTTATTTTGTGATGTACGTTAGTCACCTGAAATTAACCTGTTTACTTGTTATTCTTAAGGTTTTCTAACACTTATTTCATTTATTAAGAATGAAAACAAAACTTTTTTTTCGAAATTTTCAATAAGCAATATACCCATATACCAGGTAGTTCTAATCAACGTACCAAGTAGCCTGTTATAGCCGGCAAACAACTTGAACCAATGTCCTTGCCTGCGTTTGTGTAAATTATACATATAATTTGCAATGATTATAATAATATTGTCTGTATGACTCAGGAAAGTTTAAATTGAATGAATATGTTAACTTTTTTTTGCATGTAACTGCATGTACGATGTGCAAACTTTCCCCCACCACGCCAACTCTGGGTCAAGTTGTTTGCCGGTTACTATAAATCCAAAGGAAACAAAAACACGGTGTATAGACGATATGAGTAAAGTCGAATTCGTTTCGATTTCATTAATACCACTAAGTAAACGGGTTCATTTCAAGCATCTCACAAATGTAAACGCGTACCCGGTGACTCGTAACGGAGAGTTGTACGAGTTGTCGCGTTCAATCGGTCCGATCGAGTGCACGTGGTTCCACTGAACAGTTTGTTTTTCAGCGCTCAGTTACATAATAAAATTATTTGCTGCTATATTAAAAAAAAAACAAAACTTTAAAAGTTTTATTAAAATTATAGATAAAAACTAAAAATACCCAACGTAAGTCCCCTAGATCTGTCCCTAGCGGAAGGGTGTCGATAAGGCTGGCTACATTCCCACGCTGAAGAAGAAGTTATGCCTATTGCCAGCCTTAGGGTCACCAGTTGCTTCAATTGATAAATTTGGCTTAATAATATCTGCTAGCTTTATATGATCTTGAAACAGCACAATTTAAAATAAACATTTTATTATATTTGGTGCTCTAGTTACCTACAATATTTTTTTATTTTATTTTGTGCTTTCAACAGAGGAAGAGGTACGAGTTTAAGTATACAGTCATGGGAAACTCCTCACACAAACGATATCCTCCTATAATAACACAAGATTTCAATGCTGCGTTAAACAAAATTATTTTGCTTATTCCTGTTTATCATCACCTTGTTTGTTTGAGAAAATCTGGCTTCACGTTGATTGAGAAATGAAATTGCAAGAAAAAACGCCACTAGTACTACCAAGTCAAATCTAAAGTGAAACTATACAGTCTTGTCACACAGTCACTATTCACTTTACCAGCGGGTGTCGGTAAATATTACGAGTAAACAACGTTTTAGAAGTATGAAAGGCCTTTATAGTGTCAAAAGCGAGCCACGAATAAATCTTCACAGTAGGTGCGTGCGGGACAAGAGATAAGCGACTTGCGTTGTTCCGATTCACTGCACCGTACCGAAATACTAAGGAGGCTTATTATTTGCATCTGTCACTCCAACGAATGCGTTATGGGTGTGATAAAGATAAATGATCGCTATTTACAATTGTTATTGTGATAACGTGTTTCGCTTTCTTATATATTATAATATTCATTCTCGTTTTGATTTTTTCTGTAAGTAACTAAATAATGTGACAATGACATATTAAAGAGCCCGCAAAGTCCACTAGCAGAATTATCATCATTAGCCTATTTCAGTTCAATGCTGGACTTACGCTTCTCCTGTTACCTACCGCATTAGGAGGTGAATGCCCATAATCGCCACGCAGAGCAAATAGCTTGGGGATCGCAGCAGTGTGTCCACTATGATGACGCTGCTGCCCATTATTAATCTTCAATAAAAATTATGGTCAGTGACACTTCGATCCTTCGATCTTAGTCGATCCTTACGACATGCACGCACGGGAGGAGTTGGGGTAGTGATAAATGTATTCTTACTGCCTTAACCACTTTGCACTGGTACATTACAGATACTAAAACCTTCCTCTTCAATTTATTATGGTGATTATGGTGATCACACTATTTATTATGGTGACAAATGTATTCTCTTTGCGTGGCGTGACTCATAGAATAACTGTTTTGAATTGAAACACCAATCTCTCGCCACTTGCACCACACCCGCCGTCCACACTCGTCTCTGCAAAGAAACTCTCACCTCGCAGAATAATGCTTTCACGTCGCCACTCCGCGGAAATCTCTCTCAGTTTTAAGCGACGTTTATTTAATGCTTTGACGAGGCATTACGGCTCAACGCGTTGAATTTTAAGTTATGAAGTGTGTCAAAACTGTTTTCCAGCACAGTTGCGGTGCCAAATGTGTCAGTGTAATTGTGACCTAATAAACGAAAAAGGTGATGACGCATATGAATGAATATATTCGAAGTATATATACTCCTCCTGAAGTATGTGTGGCTGCTCCCGCGTTTCTGCTACTGCAGCTGTGGCCGCGTCGCATCCCACGATGGTGGGGCGGTGGTGATAGGCTGTTAAATGAAACATTTCCATGGGCATGGCGAGAGAAATTATATTGATGATGATGATATTGACGGATATACAGTCTGAAATAAAACATCGTAATTCGAACAACATATTTAGTACAACATTGCGACTGTATATTATTATAAACTAACGTATAACACGAGCTCAAAAATGGCCCTAAGAACGATTTTGCAATTGTGTCGCGGCAGGCAGGACATAGCGCTTTTCATTAAACCGTGTATGTCCGCGCAAAATATTAAACAAATTCAAATAGAATATAACTAATCAAAAGACTGATAAACCAATCACAATTATTTTAAAATAGCATGTTTTATGTATGATGGTAAAAAAGTTGATAATCTTGATATACAAAATACGGTTTCGGAAAGGCAATTCTGTGTGTCACGCAACTTGTTAACACCATGTTCTATTTGTTCGTATCGTCAGTACAATCCAAAAAATAAATAAATCAAATGTGGCTGATTTTCCATAGCATTTGATTATATCCAGTCTTAAACATGTATCGTGAAACACGTTGGCAGATATTTTTTTAAATTAATATTATAAATATCAGTAATTTAAACTAATAACGTATGTGAACTCAAGGTTCAGTGTTTTAAGTTGGCAATAAAATCAAGATTGGGTTTTAAAAGTGCGTGATTATGGAATAATGCAAGTGTTTAATGTTTGTTTTCTACTGACGAAATGGTACATATGTAGGTAAAGCATAAATACCTTTTTTACAGACAAATATTGTACAAAAACAAAAATTACTTTTATTTATTCAATCTCCGAAAGATTTTCACGCCTGAACTTGAAACGCGATTATTACAAAGATAGCGTAAAATGTTTACGTTTTACCTAGCCCCCCGATAAAAGTGTTTATTCCAAACCAATACAATTCGTTTTGTTTACATATATATGAGATATTAAAAGGCTGTCTGGAACTCGCTTAGTATCGATATTCGATCGCCAAGGACCTGGAAACCATAGATCATTTACCTACTAGATTAAGGAAGAGCAAAAAATTGATTCACGTATTTTTTTTTCCTTAAAAAATTGTGTCTGCTTATTTGGTTTATATTGGCGATCATTGGGGGAGGCCTATGTCCAGCAGTGGACGTCTTTTGGCTGAAATGATGATGATGATGATGATGATTTGGTTTATAAGCCAGATTCACCAATTTAACCTGAAGTTTTGTATTGGCCATAAAGACGTGTTCAGAGCTGGCTATAGTTTTCTCAGAGCCAAGATAGTTTTGGCTGTATATTAACGATGTTTTATGACCTACTTAGTACCTACCTTTCACACACCGTATATGTAGGATCGGAACGTAAGAAGATGAGTGGAACGGGGCGTATGTGTGAGAGAAGGATGGTAGACGGTGCGAACGGTGTGAATGGAGAACGAACGAACGTTGTGAAAGGTGAAAGAGGTAAAATAATTTAGCTGGTGTGAAAATAAATCTAAAATTAACGAAGAAACGCATTTATTCTGAGGCAATACAGAATCCCACATATATAAATAAATAAGTTATACGGAGCAACTTTTAATGTGGAACCTGCGCCGAAATTACGAAAAAATAATCACTTTCCCGTACCAAATATCAAGATCATGTAACCATTTGTATGAAAAGGTCTTTGTTTTGCGATTTCGGGGTTGGACTCATACTACAAGTTGCTAAGTATGACTTGTACTGTACTGTGTGCGAGGTTTCATTAATACTCATAAAACATTCATAAAATAAAAAAATAATTTGTAACGTAACGTTGCCCGGCAATTTACGATAACCACTCGTTGCGTCTGATAGAGAGCAAAACCATAATGCAGAAAGCTTGAATATTTCCTACTTTAGCCTGTGGCATGCCTCAACACATCGCAATTAAAGTAAACAAAATATTCATGTAAATATTACACAAACATAAATACATAATCAACCTATGATAGTCCACTGCTGGACGTAGGCCTCTCCTATTAATTATACGTATAGACGCATTAGGAGGTAAATGGCCATAATCGCCACGCTGGGCAAGCGGATTAGCGATCGCAGTAATGTGTCCACTATGATGACGCTGCTGCCCATCATCAATCTTTTATTAAATAATGGTCAGTGACACTTCAATCCCTTAGTCGACTCTTAAGACTCCCGCGGGAGGAGTTGGGGCGGTGACAAATGTATTCTTACTGCCGGTGACGGCAATGTAAACATTGATGTTCCATTATAATGACAGATTTTACTAACCCCGGGTTTACATAGGTCTGTAATAAATACGAGTTATCAAATGTGCTTCATAACGCGGACTTGCGGGGCCTGTGTGGGGTAGTCTATGCTGTTACGTATAATATGTTTCTTCGAATCCAATAAGTATTATGAATATTTAAGTAATATACTGCCTACTACGTTGTACTCGTAAACATGATACGCGTGACCTTTAAATGTAATCGAAACATTATTGGTAAATGTTTTATTAGGAAACATCCGAAAGGGTTTCTATTTATATTACAAAAGAAGCTCAGATTTTTTAATTTATTTTCCATGGATCATATTACACAAGAACGATGGAAAGGTACGAAAGAACGATTATATAGGACGACTTAAGTGAATTGTAAAAGATAAATTTGGTACAATAGGTACATCACAAAAAGAGAAAGAGAGAGAGAAGAGATAGCACACCAGTCCCTGACATAATTTTAACTCTTTGAACGACAAGATTCAAGAACCACCAAAATGGCTGACTGGCCGTGCGTAGGCATGCCTACCACTCCCGTAGCCACTAAAGTGGTCGTCGGGTATGGTCTCGAAGTAACTGTCTTGCTGACAGATAAGGATTCGTTGTTTATTAAGCGTGTATGGCGCATTTTGAGGTGCGAGGATAAGCATAAGTTAAGGATAAATTCACACTTCTTATGATGTAGGTACGACGAATTTTTGTTGGACTTACTATCCGACACTTTATTTTCTTTAAGAAGTAACCTCAGGACAGTGCAAGCCAGTCTCTATTTTGCCCGTTAAATTTTAACCTTTTTCATGTAACCGTACGTAAAATATCACTTTAGAGAAATTTGGTACAATACATGGCAAAACAAATAATCAAGCTATTCAAATTCAGTCGCCAGTTTGACAGTAATTTGATCCCTATACGTAATCTTTATTTCAAAGACAAAGTCTAACAGCTGTCAGTTTTTAAGATGCTATCAGAACGAGTTACGACCAAAGCTACTTTCAATTTTCAGCGAACAGCGCTTCATGTTTGCGCTTAGCCGTGACTGGCATAATGCCGCTACAGTGAAGGGGTTGAAGGCGGCTTGAAATATTTCTGAATTATATATTTCTGAAGAACACAAGAATACATCAGTTTCTAGAGTAGGTATACCTACTCGACATTTTCGACAACTCAGAGCACCTGCAGGTCTAGCCAAGATGTCATAAGTACTGCAATCGTATACGATAAGCGATGAGTAATAAATATGAGAATGACAGATTCGTACGAAGAGTCACGTGACCATTTCTATATATTATTATGATCACGTGACCTATCGCTTATCGTATACGATTGCAGAATGCGGAATGGCTAGGCCTGCTAAAATTCGTTTGGCAACAAAACCGCCTTCAAACCAGCAACTTTAATTAATTTGATGTTAGGAATACCAACTTGACGTCTATCTATACGTTGCTTACACAAAAGGGTTGATATCTAGATTTGGAGTGGACACTATCTTTAACGAAGGTGACTTCCCAGAGAGGAAACGTCAAATCCCACAACGTTTTCCTTCACCGAAAAGTGTCTAAAAATCTGCATTGTTACCTATATTTAACAGCTAAAATATTTTAAAAATGAACTTTGAATTATTTGAATTCTTGACTCACAATATTAACACTATAGAAAAAAACATATTTTTGCTTCTCCACACGGATTTCTGAGTCAATATTGTTTCAATAGTTTCCACAGACACTCGATTCACTCAATATATTCAGTATATTCTATCGAGTTTATACTTTGCACACCTGTGCTCTTCACAAATTCAAAACAGTGTGCCCCCTCCAAGACGGTAGGATCGGAACCTTTTCCGATCTGTTTCCACACCTGCATAAACCGATTGAGATTGCCTTTTGTGGATTCAGTACATATTATTATTTATCAATACACACTTGACTGGTATTATTTTTGTTCATGTGAAAATGTAGATATAAATATGTTGGAGATGGGTTTTAACGCCATCTATGGCATTAATCAGACTAATTTGTCATTTCAAAAAGCTAGATTAATCATGTCATCTTTAACAAATAGAGCGAACTAGGCGCCTGAAAGGTATATCTGAGTAAGTTCGTAAGCAGTTCCACTACAACGTCACAGGCATCTGCTTTTTGCGTTGGGCATGCGGTGGTAATAACGAAAATAATTATATATTGGCAGTTAATATTCGAATTGTTAACTTTTTATTGTGAAAAAACTATTCTGTGCGTAATAATAGTCATCTCTCCTAGCCGTTTATTCGGCCACAGTGACTGTTTTTCAGTGCTGAGAGCGTCTCTGGTGCGCTCTCAGGTGACTGACATAGCCAATTTTTGCAGCGAATACACGGCCGCATTCGCTGCAAGTCAGTACCCCTCCAACGTATTTATATTGTATGGCCGCTGGTGGTCTGGCCTTCAGCTCGTCGCGCTTAGCGTCAAGTTTTGTACGACGAGCTATTTCAAAAGCACGGTACGTGTGTGTGTACAGCTTGTCCCACTCTGGTCGTCCCGCAGCCGTTGTAATAATAGTATCATATAAGTAAACCTCGTATAAAACTATGTCGTAAAAACCCTGAATTTTCTCATATTTCAAACAAGCTTGAAAGTGCAATTTCAGACTGATTTAAAATTCCATTGGAGCGTTAGAGAAGTGAAAATATGATAATAACGTAACTGTGAATCAGCATGCGATAAGCTAATGGGCTTCGAGGCTTTACGTTACGGAATGGCTGGAATTTTTACACCAATTCGTAAAAATACTGTTATATAAGTAATAAGCTAAATGTCCAACTTTTCCCGCGGGTGTTGTAAGAGTCGACTAAGGGATTGAAGTGTCACTGACTATTATTTGATTTGATTGATGACGGGCAGCAGCGTCATCATAGTTGACTCATTATACTGCGGTCACCAATGCGCTTGCCCAGGGTGGCGATTATGGGCATTTACCTGCTAATGCAGCTATACGCATAGTTTATAGGAGAGGTCTAAGTCCAGTAGTGGACTGAGAAAGGCTGATGATGTATGTTGTAAGCTAAATGTAAATGGTGTAATATTTGTACTAACAATATTGGGAATTGCTTTTTGACTTGTAAGTTTGTTATGTTTGCAGACGACTTAAAAATATTTAAAACAGTAAAAAACCAGCACGACTCCACTCTCATTCAGGATGACTTGGATAGGTTCCACCAATATTGCCTAGATAATAAATTATCCCTAGCATATGACAAGTGTGTCCACATAACGTTCACTAAAAATAAAAACATAATTGTCTCTAGGTATAACATAGGGGGGTACGCGGTACAAAGAGTCTCACAAATAAAGGATCTTGGAGTGACGTTTGATGAAAAGTTGACGCTGGATCAGCATGTCCATAATATAACAGCTAAGGCTTTTCGGATGTTAGGATTTGTTCTCAGATCAGCTAAACCCCTAAGAAAATGTTCGTCATACATTTTGCTCTATAATGCTCTAGTGCGCCCTTATCTTGAGTATGCATCGGAGGTGTGGAATCCACACTATGGCGTCTATATAAATACTATAGAAGCAGTGCAGAAGCGCTTTCTTAGAGCCCTCCACTACAGAATGGAACAGACGTCTATGTCATACCAAGAACTGCTGGAGAAGTACAAATTGCGGACGCTAGAGAGCAGACGCCACGCCCAAGACGCCAGTGTCCTATTTAACATATGTACAGGTCAATATAACTGCCCGGAACTACTGGAGGCTATTAGCTTCCGAGCTTCCACCTACAGGACTCGAAATCAGACCCTATTCGCCGTCCCGATGGCTGCTACAAACGCTGGGGTGCGAGCCCCGCTGCGTAGGATATGTAATAACTATAATAAACGCCTAGTCGGTGGACATATTCAATAATACTAAACATCAATTTAAGCGTAAAGTCAGCTCATTGTTAACATTTTAAATTTTAATTTTGCTACTCTTCAGCCTCTTTGTGTACCAAACCCCTTACCCTTATGCCCTTATCTCTTAAGTAGTTTTATAATTTATACTGTTTAGCTTAAAATGTTTAGAATAATTATATGCATTTGTATTAAGTTTAAGAATAAGAATAGAATAATTCTGTATGTTTAGTTCCGATCACAATGCCATCCCAGAACTACTAGCAGACTTCCTAGTGGGAATTGTCTTAGGATGTAGGCTATGCATAACATTTTCATCCTGCCTGTAAATACTGTTGGCCTGTATCTGTTTTTTTCCCCATTAAAGAAAATAAAATAAAATAAAATAAGAGCATCATCAATTTTAAAACTTTTCCTTTACGTATTAGTAACTTTCACGGGTACAACGGGTTTCACGGGCTGATATTGATAGTAAGGTCCACATGGAAAACCAGCGCCATGGTTTACCGTGACAACCTATGACAACATGCTGGGTGGGCATCCCTTATAACCTCTAGATTTTGTTTTTTTGTGTGTTTTATTCACTGTATTATCTGTGACGTTAAATAAATGTACCAATTTTCTTTCTTTCTTTCTTTGATACTAAAACCTTACTCGTCAATCTATTACTTAAACGGCTTTAAATACGTTGCGTAACCGAAGAGAATATTACATTTTACCGTTTATTGTATTATCCGCCACTTTTGCATTTATAAAGGAGATTGAACGTGACAGTAATAACGACAAAGTATAAAAACGGAACTATTGTTTACTGATTAGAAAGTGTTATCCATAAAGTATATCTAAAATCGAACTTTACTCCATTTAGCTTTCGCTCAGTCTCAGTACTCACTGAAATATAAATACATTGGTGATTGTTTAAGTATTTACTTAACAATTAATTCCATAGGGTGCCTTTAGTTTATTTTAAAAGGTACTAATTCCTCACGATTTTACTTATAAATCCTCATAAAAATGCTGCAAACGCAAACTTTACCCCTTCAAGGCATCTTCTAAACGCCAGTATTCTACCGTCATGCGTGCCGGGTTTATCAAAGAAGTAAATTGAACGTGACACTAAATTCATTTCCGCTATGTCAGGTCTCTATAATGGAGCGCAAATTCCGCTGCACTCCCTGCCGCTAGGGTTGGGACCGCCGAGTTTACCGTGAAACGTTACGTTACCGTTTCTTTCTACACTGAGAGTTATGTAGATTAGAACCTATGTATGTTTATCACCTTTGTGAGTTCTCACAAACGTGGATGTGTGAGATATCATTAGAATCCTCTTGTTATCGCCACTGTCGTATAATAAGGTAGGTATGTGACTTAAATATAAAAATAAAACCGTTTAACAACTAAACGGACGTTGTTATTGAAATGTTATCCTGAATAATTTACTCCATTCTCATTAAACATTAACAGATGTCGATAGCAATGTAAACTGTAGTAAAATACGCAACCAACATCAGTTAGTACGTAAACTGTAATCATTAGGTGCAGTTAGTGGTTAGTCAGCCTCCGTAGCCCAGTTGGTAGTGACCCTGCCTACGAAGCTGGAGGATCCGGGTTCGAATCCCGGCGAGGCCATTATTTGTGTATTTATTTATCACAAATATTTGTTCCTTGGTCATGGCTGTCTATATATTTAAGTATCTATCTATTATATATATCGTCGCCTGGTATCCACATCACAAGCCTCAATTGAGCTTACCGTGGGACTAGGTCGATTTGTGTAAAGATGTCCAAAAATATTTATTTATTATTTATTATTAGGTGCATATATTAATCTTACGAGTAAAAGAGTTTTTGTCAATTAGTTTACCCAAACCTTATTATATATTTGTATATTTAACTCGTTCTAGTGAAACTATAAACACTATCTCTGAAATGATACACAGTATGGAACATTTGCCGTAGCACCGGCTTGAGCTCCATCGAAGAATATGGTGAATGAAATAGTAAAACGCAAGGAAAAGTCTCCTTTAGAAATAGTTTTGTGATGAATGTGTTTCAAAATTTGTTTGTCGTATATTAATATAACAAATGACTTAGGTACCTCAGTCATTGGCATGACCAACATGGAGCTGTTTCTTCGTTATCGTTGGCGAACCGGTACAAAAATTTGGCTCATCTCTACGTCATACACCATAAAAAACGTACCTATACCTTCATTTCCAATCACTTTCAAATAGGATTTTAAACCGACAGACAAAGGGGACGTTCGGCCTTTGAGTGGGTTCTTTTGACACTGGCAAAATGATTTGTCTCGTCAGTCCTTTTGGGATTTCTGTCTGTTTTTAAACTACCGGCTACCAGTTAAAACAATCAGTACATAGTATACATAATCTAAAAAGGCGTAGGTACTAATAGTATTTCGAGTAAGTAGTCCAGTAAGTACTTATGTAAGCGTTTTTTCTTAATAAATTAGTTTATTTATGATAACAAAATATTAAGCCTCAAATTGAAGTCAGGGCAAGTGTGTAAGACAATAAAATTACCACGTACCACATAAATGAGGGGTACCTATAATGAAATAGGTACATTTTCGAAAATTAAAGTTAATACTACTAATGTATATGAATTAAAAAAAAATTAGAATTGATAATAACATATTGTTGTATACATTTTATTTTTTTAATATATTTATTTTCAAAACTACAATTTATGTACATAGATTAAATCTAACTAATCTGCTTAACCTAACCTATATCTAAGATTGGCCCTTGTGGCATTGTACCGAGGATGCTGGCGGCATTTCCTCGCTGTATCGCAATACTGATGCGTTGTGCGAGGAAGTCGACAGCTCTTCGGTCTTTAGTTACATCAACCAGACGTTTCGCGATCTCAGCAAACAATTTGCGTGCGCTGGGGCCCCAAGAACCTAAAGTTTACATTTTATTGTTTAATTTGTAGGTTGTATAATAATACTTTGTATTTAGTTCCACTATAATTTGTCGAATAGGCGTACTATAATATTTAAACACTTATAAAACTAACAGTGTGTACCAAAATGAATTTAACATAAAAAAAAACATAATTTCGTTGTTATATATTGTGGTTTTTTGTGTATGTTGCGAATAAAGCTATTTCTATTTCTATAATATTTGAAAGTTATAAAATTGTAGAAAAGTCAATATTTAAAAAATATTTAGGTTGTACAATATACGTCTATTACCTTAAACAAAATTGAACTTGAGGCCTTTTTCGCTCCTTAAATTATCAGCCATCTGTGCGGTCATTGCTGTAAAGGTCGCTTTTCATAACCAATTCTCGTCATTCTCGTGAAATTCTGTGAGCAGGGTCTATAGAAACTTACATATTTTATTGTCGACTCATTCTAACAAAACAATTCGATATACTTATTAACCTTGCTCACAAAATTTTACTACTTAGAATAAAACCAGTCGACAATCGACAAGACTTTTTTTATCCAATTCTTTGTTTTTTACCGGGGTAAAAAGCAACAGAATTTGTATTTGTTTACAAATTCTTATAACCAATTTGCATTATTACATTATTTGTTAAGCAAACTGACTAACGTTGAATCTAACGTTGCATTATCGCCAAACTGTAAAAAAGTTTTTAACACAAATATAATTATTATTCCACCAAAAATTATCGGTTTTTAGCTTAGACGTCGAATTAAAAACAATTCAGGAATAAATAATTGTTTACGAATAATGCTTTTTCTTCGTATGAACAAATAGACCAGTGAAAAATTATGTTTTGCGACTTCATTTGCTTAAAAAAATACCTACACAAAAAATGTGTGAATAATATAATACGTGAAGTTTTGATCTAGCCAGTATTAAAAATATATCATTAAAAGGAAATTGTAGACATTCCGACCCTTGCTAATATGACTCCGCTACAAGATACGGGGGAATAAGTCATGTTCAATGCGCTAGCATTAAATTTACGCCGCAGCAAATGTCAGCTCACTGCCAAATTGCGCACCCAGGCAGAGCTCAAAGTGCAACAAACCTCAACGACTACGACCCGATTCCTGCCTCACCACCCAGCAATCAAGCTCGAATCGCCAAAGCTACGAGTTGTTTTTAATGCCTTTTGGTTGTGGTGTAGTAGAAATTACACCATTTCGGAATCGCTAACCTCTTTATGAGCAACTTTAAATCTAATTTTGACGTCTATTTCTCTATTAGTATTTTCTTTTTCGCGAAACGAAACGAGAAACGGCCTTGTTAAATAAAATAAGTATAAGGTTTTAATCATGAAAAACAGTCGCAACCAACCCTTTTTGCATGGGAGGAAAACAGGAAGACGCATCGACTATACTTATCGTTTACTATGGAAACCTTGTTTTACCTAAATCAGTATTCGGCTCTGAATAGGCTTTTAATCGGTACCGAGTATCGACAGGATCACTACTAATTTATTGGATACAATCTGTTTTAAGGATTCTCTCAATCGTTATATTCTTCTAACAAAAGCTACAGTAAATGTATTGAGATTAAAAATGAGTCATTTATAACGGAAGTGCATACCCTTGGCCGCCTTATCATTGCAATATTGCATTCAATGTAAACTGGGAGATATGGTGTCAATGACATTGACGCGCGATCGCGACTAAAGATAGAATAAATCACCTATTAATGCTGCTGAGAGTCTGGGGTTTAAATACCGGCGAGGTCATCTCTTTCTATGTTTGTTACTTTTATTTCTTCAGTCAAAACGGTTTCTTATGTAACTACTTAAATACCTATTATAATTTGTATATTTATAATTATGTATTATCATCGCCTATAACACAAATGGGTAAGTCCACATAACTACCTATAGGGCTAGTCCAGTTAGATATATGGACAACGTTAGCAAATTAATGTAAAAAACACTCAAAAGAATTGGTAACTGTTCTTACAGTCTTGTGAATTTACCCAAATCTAAATTAAGCTTATCGTAGTTCGAATAATGTAAAAATGTCCCGTCATATTTATTCATCTATGTATGTCGACCCCAGCGAAATGCATTTAGCTATATATGCCAACGATAATTCATTATAATTAGTTATTTTTATAACTATGACTTCTTAGTAACTTATTTGTATGAGACACCACAGTTTGGCAGATAATCATGATATCATGCCGCTAAGTTACGGTAATTTTTCAGCAACATTGACGCATGTTTACGCAAGCACAACGCAAGGCGTTTCTTTTCGTGAACGATTTAGTAGGCAAAACCCAATACCAAAACAATTGACAACGTTATTTCCCACTAAATTAACAAAAACTCTACGAAAAGACGGGAAACCAAGAACCGTAACCCATTTTATCTCGTAATAAAACTGCCGTAAAGAATCGACGATGGAAGAATAATGAAAATAACAATATGAAGGAGAGTAATAATAAAATAGGACTGTGGTTACTACGGCGTAGCGTTATGGAATAAACAAGTGCTACGACTGCTACGAGACTCCGTTCAATGATTCTTCATAATTCTGCTACAGGTATTATCAAAGAATTGTTTAGAAATTAAAACCTTTGCTACGACAGAGTAAGGTGCAAAAGATTAAAAAGAAAGTTGTCGATTATATTTTAACTACACGTGAAGAAATACGAAGAAATTATAGAATATTTTCCTGTAGGTACATGTTTTCTCGAAAGAAGAAAAAATTTTCTGTATGAAACAATACAACATACATAGTTAGTAACGCATTCGTGGCATCCGTTATGATGAAAACTTTAATGAACTTATAAATCTGACATAGTGTACAGTCACGTCTATAAATATGGATACACTTCAGAAGTTATTACTAGGAGAAGAAGGTTTAAATTTGAATACGTTAACATATTTGTGCAGGCGACCCAACCACCGCTTAATTGCTATCATATAATATCATAAAATTGACGCCGATTGCGTGCAAAATATTTTTTATTCATTTAAGATTGTAAAATAAAACTGCATTATACAAAGTACGTCCCACCAAACCACGTATTGTTGTGTAAATACGTAAAAGGAAAATTAATAAGAAAACACCTCCAGATAAACAAACACCCGCTTCATAATCTTATGACGAAGGTGAAGTGAATAATAAAAGTGTTATAGCACTACGGAGTTCAGCGAGGAAAAATTCTGCAGGTTAACTAAGAAATTAAGACATAAAATGTTTATTACACAAGTCTCAGCTTATTACAAAAGATAAAGAAGCTCAAGAAAATAAAACTGAAAAATCGGCGCCGTAGATTTACTGGGATACATTAATTCTGCTTAAGTACAAACATTTAAAAGGTTTTTTATTGTGAACCGTAAAGAAAGAAAGGCTTATCATTAATTTAGAGGTAATAGTAAGATTGAAAAGAATAATTGCAACATAATTTAAAAATAAATAAATATCTTAATATGTATGCTTGTTTACAACTTATGATACTTGTATTACCTATAGATACACGAATACAATGATAAGCCCAGGATCAAACGTTTGTTTACTTCTGGATAAAGCAAGATTAACACGATTCTAAAAAGCTTTAGCTTTTTTTGTATTGTCTGGTGGAAATCTGTCACTAAACAATAGTAGATTATTAAATAATTTCATAATTATAATCAACAAAATGTTAAATTCAGGTGCGCAAAAATTATCAACCCAAACCGAACACAATTAGCAGGATTAAATAACCAAAGAGAAAATTAAATTAACATAACAGCAAATGTACCGCACGAAATCTACCTGAAATCGCTACTGAAAATACTCACCTAACATCGCTACATGTTTGAAATCCTAGCGCACAACAAGAAACCACAGGAACACTCCTGAAGGGTGTTATCATCAATTTTTCATTAATGTCCTTTAAAAACGCGGATAAACGTGTCGGGACGAGTCTTAAAACGGGAACCACGTCCGTCCCGTCCGAGCCGGCGGCTGAAACTGGGCGATACTCGGCCTTCTCGTGTTCCATATCCCGAGTAGAGCGGGACGCTGAGCGGGAAAGGGACGACGCAGGTGCGCAGGAAAGAATTAGATGTTTATGTGGCTACGTGTAATGGGATAACAGAAGCGTGGGCTTTTTTCCTAGTTTCGAGAGCATAGACGTGCTCAGTGGCTATGAAGTCCTGGTACTTCGATAGAGTAACTTTGGAAATGTACGCGCTAAATCATCTTCTATTCCTACAGATGCCGTTTTTATAGATATTTAATATACATAATATGAAAAAAAAAATTGGCCACGTGGGGTATCAAGCCTTATTACCTACTTAATTTAGAAGCGTAAATTTATTCTAATAACTATTTCAAACGGACATAAATTATAACCTATGGATGCTCAAAATTAATAATTTATTTATTTAAACATTATTTTGTAAAAGTAAAACTTAATTTACAAAAGGTGGACTTATTGCCGTAAGGCATTTTGTGCCAGTCAACTTAAATAAAGCAGAGAGGTTTTGACATCCACTACATAATATAAAACAGGGTTATTCGCGGATCGTCTAGAACGCAAAATGACTAGTTTGTTGTTTTGCCTAAACTGCAGTTTACCCAACGTGCAATCGGTCTAAATCTCCAATTGCCTAAAACGCAAAATGCCTACTTCGTATTCTGCCTTCATAGCACTATGACTAAAACGGAAAATGTCTGAACAGTTGAGTGCAAAAGTTTAATGATACAGAATCAAAAAATGAACCAGATGACGTGGGTCATTAGTCATTAGTTATTAATCACCAATATTGATGATTCCTTTTCAGATAATAAGTAGAAAATATATTTATTGCAGACAAAGAGTTAGTAGCAACTGGTCTACAACGCAAAACGTCTACAGTATTTTTTCCGTTTTATCATAACTTCAAAGCGATATCGACGGAGCCCCGCTTACGCGGGGCTCCTATTCTGTGCAGTTTGGCCTTCGGCCATTTGCAGATACCTAACGAACCTAACCTACCTATACCTAGTGACTGTTTGTGACTGTACTCGCATAAGCAAAAGACAAAAGTAGGCAAAATGCGTTCTTGTCGTTCTGCGTGTTGGGTAATTTGCTTTCAAGTCGATCTAAGGTTTTGGCATAATGCTCGATGGT
The DNA here is from genome assembly GCA_025490895.1 of Thaumatotibia leucotreta. Lineage (NCBI taxonomy): Eukaryota > Metazoa > Arthropoda > Insecta > Lepidoptera > Tortricidae > Thaumatotibia > Thaumatotibia leucotreta. The sequence goes on along the minus strand of JALPQI010019625.1, from coordinate 4,917 downwards.
CAAACTGCAATGTAGGCAAAACAACACACTTGTCATTTTGCGTTCTAGACGATCCGCGAATAACCCCAGTGGCTGAGTGAATAAATTATTCTAACTTAATATTTACAGATATTTCAAAACACTGAATCATAAATATACGTACCTATTTTTTTAACTTGACTGTACATAATTATCAAATTCATCTATTTAAAAACCATGGCAATTTGTTTGGGTGGTAAATATTTATTTGTAGCAGTAAATTTCGAGAAAATAGGAATAAATCCGTACTTCCTAATCAATATTTATATTTTCTGAAACTGTACAATTTATAGACATAAATAAATTAAATCGAACTAACCTAACCTGTATCTAAGACGTTTCGCGATTTCAGCAAACAATTTGCATGCGCTGGGGCCCCATGAACCTAAAGTTTCTACTCCAAACGGTACAAAATCGTAGTCTTTGCCGAGGCCCTTATATTTATTACAATTTAAAATCTCCGTACTAATTTCCGAAATAGATTTATCGTAATTGTTTAGTTTGATGACGGCAATTTTTTTTTCAACTTTATACCAACCAATTTTCACACGGTATTTTTTTAATATGTGTTTGTATCCCTAGTATTATCAACTTATCAGTAAGTATGATTCAATTCAATTATCAATACATTACATTAATCTTCACATCTATTGATCAATAGTAAAGTGAATTTTCAACCCGTCTTTCTTTTAAGAACTGTACAATTTTTATACATAAACCAATAAACGAATTTCATTCTCATTTTTCATTCCAGTCACGTATCTTCCCAAATTTACTCATTTAATATAAATTTTATAACTTATACGGCAAGTACGAGCAAAAGTATAATTCGTTTCATCGAAATTCAATTTTGGACTCTCCTCTGGATAAGGCAACTCTGCAGGACTATAAATTTGATAAATTCAATAAAAGAAACTCAATTTTAATACAAACGATGCGAATTGGATTGGATTCACCTGACCCGGCGTTAATATTCTTATTTCCAGAGGAATAAGAATATGTAGAAAAAATATTCACTATTCAATCAAATGTTATTTTATCTCAGAGCTAAAAATATTTTTTATGCAACTTAACGACAAAATCAGCAGCTTAGAAAAAGCAGATAAATCAAAAATATAAATATAATATTACGTCTTTCTGAAGTATTTTTTTATTTTTCTTATATATTCATTTATGATCGCTATTAAGTAGCGTGTCTTAGTTGAATTCAGTTTAATACTTGTATGTCAATTCAATGATTAGTACTAAACATCGATTAGAGCTATACAATTTTAAAATATAATTTTAGAATTATAACTAACGTGAGACTCAAACATATTTAAATATTTATCACACGGGTCATTTGTCGAGCAATTATCGACTTAAATTACGTGAGTAACCCGTGTGATAAATATTTAAATATAATTTTAAAATATCATACCAATCCCTAGTCCTACAATACCTTTGCTAAATATTTTTATTACACAAAATGAATTATAATATATCCTAAACGGTCAAAAACCTTTCGCAATTTGGAATTTTATAATTAATCGTTAATGGCCGGCTTCACATCACCATAATAATATTGAACACCAATACCAATATTCAAAACTCGTTTCCACCATATTCAAAACCATTACCCTCCCTTTGTCACAGGTCACAGTTGGGTAAAAAAGCCGAGGCTCTTAATAAATATTGATGCGTGCTATAACGCCGGGCGGGCGGCAAATTACGAGAACGAAACGGCGGGATTGCTACCTTCTAGTTAAGGATGATTTGCACAGACCACATGGACTCGATGTGAAAGAGGAAAGGTAGGAATAGTGTAACTATGAAAATAAACACTATGTGTATGCATAGCTAGGGTTTGCAAATATTCGAAATTTTTAAGTTTTCGAATATATGGTGTTCGATTTTAGATATTCGAATACTACATTCGAATAGTTTTCAAAATATAATGTTGAAAATGTGGATAAATTTACTTTGTTTTACATATTAACGTCAACTATTTAAATAGGACGTGATATCCTGAATAGAGCTTGCAATTCGAATAAATATTGATGCGTGCTATAACGCCGGGCGGGTGGTAAATTACGAGAACGAAACGGCGTGATTGCTACCTTCTAGTTAAAGATGATTTGCACTGGCCACATGGACTCGATGCGAAAGCAGAAACATAGGAATAGTGTAACTATGAAATACTCTATGTGTATGCACAGTCAGAAACTAGGGTTAACAAACATTCGAAAGTTTGAAATATTCGAATATTCGGTTTTTGGTTTTGATATATTCGAATAGTTTTAGAATATAATAAGATGTTGAAAATGTGCGTAAAATTACTTCTATTTGCATAATTACATCAACTATTTCAACAAGATATTCTGCTCCTGCAGTAATCAACAAAGATAACGAGAAATTATCACCATGCAGGTATAATAGGTATATTCTAACTGTTTACTTCGTTCGTTTTGGGTAACCTTGTTTTATTAGGGTATAATTACCGAAACTTTGTAGAAATCATATAATAAATACATATATAGCAAAAAAATTAGGGGGGTCAACATTGCAAAAAATGGCTCTCGTACAGGACGCCCTAAGACCTTTAGCAGCTCCGGAAAATGTCTAGTAGAGAGGCGAAACACGTGTTCTTTCAAATTTTGATAATGTTATTTTATCAGAGGAGATTTAAATCAGAAGTGATTCAGATTTAATTAAAATAAATCATATTTAGGTATATACAGGGCGTCCCAAAGTTATGGGACATGAAAGGGAAATACCTTAAATATCGTAGATAGTGTAATTTGCTGAAAGACAACTTTATGTTATTTTTAAAAATTAATAATTCTAAATTCAAAGTTTTTCAAATAATTTTTGCTTCACCCGGAAATCGAACCAACTACATTTTTTTTCGAATTTTGAACCAAACTCTTTTAGTTTTTAGACACTAAGTATGTGTCTTAAGAAAAGTTGTTATTTTTTTATCCATTTTTTCAAAAACATAAAATTAGGAAAAAAAAATTGTTTTAAAGTAGGTTCGATACCTAGAAAAAGCAAATATTTTTTTGATTTTTTTAAATGCAATATTCATTAATTTTCATAATAAAATAAAGTCTTCTTTCAGCAAAATATCCTATCTACGATATTTAAGGTACTTCCCCTTCATATCCCATAACTTTGGGACGCCCGGTATAACACGAAAGTAAATCACATTTATAATAAAATATATGCAGACGAGAATTTTACGAACAGCCTACGTTTTCTATGTAAACGCTTTAGTGACACTGTTTCACGGAAACATTAAAAATATATTCATAAATATATTATCATTTACATTAAACGGCAATTCCAAGAAACAAACGAAACAACGTTAATCATCATACGTATTTTTCCGTCTAAAGCACGCGATATTCAAATCAACCTTAAAACTGGACTGTCCCAATTACATCCGAGTTATATACAATATGTGTCTATTCCTGGATATAAACTAATAGGATGTCACGTCACATCATCAGCTTATATTAGTCCACTGCTGGACAACTACCTCTCCTTAGTCTATACGTATGGTCGCATTAGGAGGTAAATACCCATAATCGCCACGCTGGGCAAGCGGATTGGCGATCGCAGTAATGTGTCCACTATGATGACGCTGCTGCCCATCATCAATGTTCTATCAAAATAAATAATGGTCACTTCAATCCCTTAGTCGACTCTTACGAAACCCGCAGGAGGAGTTGGAGTAGTGACAAATGTATTCTTACTGCCGTCACCACACGGCCTTCCAAATTACTTTGTATATTACAATCACAATTTAATCGATCTATTACAACAGCCCATTGTGATCTTATATTAAACGTTTTGAGTGGTTATGAATACCGCGATCGTTCCCAAAAAGAAAATTAGCATTAAAAAGGTCGCATCACACGGACCATTTCGTTCGTTGTCGCTTGTAGCTATATTCGAGCAATAAAAAAGCCCAGCACGTTTACTCCTTGTATTAATATGTATGAATTTGAGCGTTTTTAAGGTTTCCAACGGTATCGAATTTATTGGCCGGGTATTGGCGAAGGTTACACTATCAATAGCATTGTGTTGGCGTGTCAATATTTTCATGGATTCCGAATGTTGGATTTTGGCGAGATATACGAGTGCGTGTATTGCGTGATAATTATCATCGGAAGCATAAATAGTATGTAGCCACAATACCAGATCTCTTATTATTCCGCCAGTCAGATCCAAAAATATGTCAGGGACTTTGATCTTTGTGTCTCGGATTATAATTTGTGAATTATATGTCCTTAAATTTATACATGTGTAAATCACATAATATATCTAAGGCATCTGCACATTATTTTCATTTTAATCGAAGTTTTTATGTATTCTTTTTATTTCTAGCTATCAGTGTGGGGTTCTTGATAAAGCTTTTCCAGCTTTGGATGGAATCGGAAGCGAGACAAACGCGCATGTGAATCCCCTGAAGTTGCAGGCGTATAGCATGGCATGGCAATTGCTTACCATAAAGCGGGCCGTATACTTGTTTACCACCGTCGTAGTAAAAAAACCTTTCCTTGTACATTTTTGGGGAGACCATGTACAAAAATCATCAGAAACCTTTATTGAGCTTACTGTGCGACTACGTCAATTTGCTTAAAAAGAATATCGCACGATATTTTCTTATATATATAAGTAACACAAGGAAATGAGTTTCCTAGGCCGATTTTTGCAAGAATATCGTACGATCTTTTTTTTATAAATAATACAAGGAAGGCCACAATATTTTTTATATAAGTAGGTAACACAAGGAAATTAGTTTCCTAGGCCGATTTTGCAAGAATATCGTACGATATTTTTATATAACACAAGGAAATGAAACTAGGTCCAGTCTAAGCACAATCCGCCATACCTGACCCCAATCACATTACA
>JALPQI010019624.1:0-21132 GCA_025490895.1 Thaumatotibia leucotreta | reverse complement strand
TTTAGAAGATTTTTTTTAAGTTTATTTGACCGACTACTCTGAAAAATCCTCATCATTAAGTATCACTTTTTTTTGCTTTTACGAAGGTTTAAGGTCTAGGGCAATCTTTAGATTACCAAAAATCCTTGGGATATGTTTTATTTTTTTTTTATTTACGTACATTAATGCTATTTTGATGCGTTTTTACCGTAAAATTTTGAATTTGGTTTTTTTTATCCTACTTAATTAGCTTCCTCACTTTGATGTATCAAAGTGAGGAAGCTAATTTTTTTGTCAGTAAATGCTTTATTTGTAGTAATACTCATACAAAAAGAAAATATTTAAAAACCCAATAGTTTTTTTTTATCAATAAATTTCTTCATTCCAGAATTTCTCAAAAAATTTTTTTCAAAAATTCATAACTCCAAAAAACGAAAACTACAAAAAATCGGCTAACATACATGGGGTATATTCTGATAGCTCATGACGTGAGGAATCTAAAAAAAATTTTTTGACGTCAAGGTTTGGACCACCCTGTACATATAGAGAGATAGAGACAGAGATAGAGATCTTTATTTTGCATCCAATGTTTAGTATACACAATTATAGCTATACAATACATGGACCCTGGTAGGGTGTAGCAAAAATTCCTTAAAACTAACAGTTTATATGTAATTGTTACATAGCCAGTTATCAAACTTGGTTATCTACGGGGAGCAAGGGGTAACAACCGGGATTTTTTTCCCACCTGTGTGTTGTTGTGGGAAAAAGAATTCCCAGTAGTTACCACCAATTAGTTTAGTGGTAAGAGATGCGAATTTGAATTCCCAGTAGTTACCACTAAGTTAATATTTAGTCCTATTGCAATAGGATACGTAGGTTGCCCTGAAAGTTTCGGGAATCGGAAAAAATACGCATTTTAATGAAATAAAAGTACTTTTATTGTTTTTCAAAGTATTCTCCTTTGTGTTTAATACACTTTTTCATTCTCTGAAACCAGTTTTTAAAACAGTTATTGAAGTCTGAAGTGGGGGTTGACAAAATGGCCATTTTATAAGCGTCGACTGCTTCTTCCGCGGTCTGAAAACGCTGACCACGCAACCGATTCTTTATTTTCGGGAAAGTAAAAAATCGTTGGGACTTAGGTCGGGGCTGTACGGAGGATGGTCCAGTAATTCGACGTTTTCGCCCTTCAGATAGTCGTCTGTTTTCTGAGCGGTGTGAGGGCTGGCATTATCATGGTGTAGTATAATACGGCGGTTAGGGTTAGTTTTTCGCAGTTCAGCAAAAACAATCGGTAAACAAACGCCTATATACCAATCGGCATTGACAGTTCTTCGATCTTCAAGAGCGATAGTCGCCACGTGACCCGATTTGGAGACAAACGTGGCTACCATTTTTTTGATCGTGCTGCGAGAACGAACAACTTTTGTCGGCTTCGGTTCGTCTTCGTAAACCCAAACTCGAGATTGGTTTTTCGATTCAGGCTCATATGCGTAAATCCATGATTCGTCACCTGACACAATACTAAAAACGGCATTTGAGCTTCCTCCATTAAATCTTTTTAAAGTTTTGCGGCACCAATTGACACGTACCGTTTTCTGGTCGTCAGATAACAAGTGAGGAATCCACCGGGAAAATAACTTCCGCACGCCCAACTCTTGTTGTAAAATAACTTGTACCTGACTCATTCCAATGCCTAAAGTCTCCTGAATCTCCCGATATGTAACATGCCTATCTTCCTTTATCAGTTGGCGAACAACATCGATGTTTTGATCGGTAACGGCCGTTTTCGGTCGACCCTCACGTACGTCATCCGCAAGAGACACACGGCCACGTTGGAATTCCGAATACCACCTGTATATGGTCGTCTTTGAAGGTGCTTCACTACTAAAAGCAATAGTTAATCGGTCTCCACATTGTTGTTGTGTTAATCCACTTTTAAAGTCATAATAAATCATTGCTCTAAAACTTTCGCGGGACAGCTCCATTTTCACCAGCGACTCAACGACTTTAAAAAACAATTGAAATTCGGACATTATTTTTTTTTTTCTAAGTGGCCAGTGTTTTCGAATAATGAAACTATGCTTGTAAGAAAGAGGTAAAATATACGTTCCTAAGTATTAAATTCCCGAAATTTTCAGGGCATCCTACGTATCTAGTAGCCATAAATTCTGTTAAACAATGGTAACAATTTCAAAAGACTATAATTATTATAAAATGATATACTACAAATAAAGACGAATTACACTGATTTTTTATTCAAAACAAGAATATTTCAATATTTCATTTTTCGTGTACCTAAAACCTTGTAGTAGTTATACTAATCTTAAAAAAGGATTGAGATTCGTAATCAGTTAAAACAACACGATGAAAAATGAAAGTTATCCCTTCTACGAGCCGGTCACCCGTCATCCCTTTTTACCTGCCCTTGTGATAATCAAGTCAGTTCACTTACAAGCGTGTAAGAAATAAGTGCAAGTATGGACACATTAAATTTTATTAAAAGAGCGCGAGGGACAGTTTTATTATATTAATATAAATATATAAAAAGTTTAAAAAATATTTTCAAAATGTATTCATTTTTTAGAAAAATTCGATGGTTAATAAGATATTTTATAAATAAAGTAATATCTATAAAATTATTTCCTTATTAATAACTGGCAGAGTATTTCGTGTATATTCTATTAAAAACAAGCACATTACTAGTAAAGTACTTGGTGGTAACAACTGGGATTTATTTTTCCCAGTAGTTACCACCAAATATTTTAGTGGTAACTAGTGGGAAAAAAAATCCCAGTAGTTACCACCAAGTACTCTGGTGGTAAAAGGTGGGAAAAAAATTACCAGTTGTTACCACTGGTGTCAAGTTGGTGGTAACAGGTTGGAATAACCCTATTGTGTCCACTATGATGACTCTGCTGCCTATCATCAATCTTATATCAAAGAATGGTCAGTTAAACTTCAATCCCTTAGTCGACTCTTACGACACCCGCAGGAACAGTTGGGGTGATGACAAATGTATTCTGACTGCCGTCACCACACGGCCAAAAAAAATTTATTCTGTTTTTATAAAATAACTGCAATAACCGCAAATAACGATCACATGTGCCAATAAAAACTGTTTTGACGACCACTCTCAATATTTCAAACTCAGTCAACTAAAATTTCCTAACTGTCATAATTTAGCATTGTTCAATGCACTCGGAACGCGTATCACAATAGGGACGTTATAAAACAGTTCCTCTGCGCTGTCGTTATGAAACTGGTGAGGTGGACCATAAAACTATTCGTGTGTACCAAGTTTATGAGTGTCGCACGACTTGTGGGTATTTGGAAGACGTATATGAAGATTTTGCATAGGGATGCGATAACTTGAGCTAGGCAGCCGGATATGACCGGGGGAAATGATCCACGGATGCATAACGTATCTGTATGCGTCTTAGTGCTTCCTTGCATTCCGTGAGCATAGCGTTCATATTTTATACGTGTATAAGAATCACCTACTTTAGATTAATTTTATTGTACAGTCAAGGAAATTGATTCATGACAATAAAGTTCGAAAAGGTACGCGAATACGCGTCCTTTACGGTACGTAAGTTTTAATTGACATCACACGATGTTCGTACAGTGAACAAAATATGTGGTCTACCACTTTTTGACTCTATGCAGCGGTAATAAAGTCAAAAAATGATAATTCACCTTTTTGTTGACTGTACGCACAGTATTCCAAAAATGTTGTTACTGATTATAGAACTACAACGCCGACATGAAGCCAACGGGGTAGCTGCACCTATTTCTCCAATATGATATCGTAAGTTAATGTTTGCTAGAGAGACACCCCACCAATAACCAGATTTAGACGTAATAAAAACCACGTTTTTTTTTAAATACTCATTAATATCTAATTAAGGTCCCGTACGCAAAAGCACAAAAGGAACCATTTTTGGCAGTCTCAGGCGCCTAGTCAGTAGTGACTTACAAAACTTTACAGGGTTCGAATCCTAGTACAGGTACCGTTAATAGACGTTGCCAAAAATGTAACCAAATCTTGTATTTAAAAATGTGTTTAATTTCAATGTACATCATGGAATACTTCTAAAACTGTGTATTATTTAATCAACATTTACCGTTACATTTTCCTAAATCATTTAAACAATAAAATAGTAGATTATGGGTAATATTCTATACGCGATTTGTTTAGATTGTTCGCAACTCCTATCAACGGCAACTGCAAAGAAATGGCTTTTGTGTTTCTCACAAATATTTCTACAAAGTTCCTTAGTCGTGGACAACCCTTTTGAAACTTCCAAAAACCTCCTACAGAAGCTAAATAATCTGCCAAACCTCACAGGCAACGTGACTACACTTATTTTTTGGCCACTTCTTCTTCTTCTTTGCCCACATTAGGTGGGGTCGGCTCTTCTAATTATTTTTCTCCATGACAACCTATCGAGGGTTGTCGGGTCAGGAAGATTTTCTTTCTTTAATAGAACTTTCATGCTGGTCCACCACGTCGAAAGGGGACGGCCTCTGCCTCTCTTCTCTGACAAGTGTAATGCCCTCTTCGCTACATAATCATCGTCTCTGCGCATGACATGTCCATACCACCTCAGACGACTTTCGTTTAACTTTTCGAGGAGCTACACTTATTTTTTGGCCATCCTGTTTATTATTCCTGAATTCCCGACCTGCCCAACATGTTTCCGAAATATCCATTAATTCAAGCAAACAAGGCTTGATAGTAAGCATCGCTCAACTTCGTTAGAATAATAGTGTCCGCGTTTAGTTACCGAACTTTCGTGTACCAACAAATCCAACAATCTGGATACTCGAACCTCTAAAGCTGTGAACATACTGTTAGTTTAGTTTTTCGTTAGATAAAACAGCAAGCCCTTATTAGACTGTGCTTATCATAGGATTCCGTAGTTGCTCTTCTGTCCTAATATCCCTACAGATTTTTAATTATGCAGCATTTTTTAATATCGTACAGATTTTTTTTCATTAATTCGAAGCAGACTCAAACTATCGTGCCTAACTTATTTTTTATTTAAAGTATTTCTCAAGTGTTATCTTCATGTTTTTATAGCATTGCGATTCTTCATCTTATATCTATTATTTATTTTGTATCTTTAGTAGAACTTAAAAATGGCAACATGTTTTTATTACTTTTGTTAACTGGAATGCGTACCCTGGAGTCCCGGATCTCTAGTTTCAAAAACCGGCAGGCCTTCTCATGAATGACAGATTCGAACGAAAAGTCACGTGACCATTTTCATACATTATTATGGTCACGACGTGACTTATCCTTATCATATACGATTGCAGAATGGCATCATGGTTAGGCCTGCCGGTTTTTGAAACTAGAGATCCGGGACTCCAGGGTTCGCATTCATGAGAATGACAGATTCGAACGAAAAGTCACGTGACCATTTTCATACATTATTATGGTCACGACGTGACTTATCCTTATGTATGAACATTTAATACTTATCACTTATCGTATACGATTGCATAATTGCATCTTGACTCGGCCTGCGGGTTAGTACCTTAACACTATGAAGGCCGTCAAACATAAGGACAATCATTTTATTAAGTAACATGCCAATTATCGTGTCTACGGCGTAGCTGCGTAGCGGTCTACGCCCGGGCGTCGACCCCGCCGCCAAAATACCCGTCTGAACCTAAGTGCCCCTCCTTTCCCACGGCAGATTAATGCTAGGCATTTACCCTGCCTGGCGGAATGGGAATGACCGAAGATAGTCCTAGAAGGATTGGCTTTGGGTGGTTTGGGTGCCTGATACGAAACTGTAAAATTTGCGGAGCTTGTTGAATTATTAATTCGAACTATTTTGAAGTCCTCGAACGCGGCAGATTAATGATAAACATTTACCCTGCCTATCCTCTGTTTGGTTGGGTATTTAAAAAATCGTAAACAATCTTGCAGTATCTTTTTATTGAAAAATGCATTTAAAAATCCAAACTAGGTACTTACTGAATCAAAACAATGTAAATCATAATCACTGTATTTCCGTGTTGTATTAAGTAGGTATATTTGCTAAAAAAATATTTTCTACTCGTAGTTTTCAATAAAAAGATACTGCAAGATTTGTCCCCTTTTTTTAAACACCTAACCAAACAGAGTATAGTGGAATAAAGAGTTCTAGAAGGATTTGGGTATTGGTTGGAATACTTGGAATGGGTGGCTAATAAAAGATGTGAATTTTCAGGCGCATTTCAAATATTTTTGAAATTCCGTACGCGAACGAAGCTCAAACTAAATCGGGCATTCGAAAAAAAAATTGTGAGGCTGATGATTTTTATTATAAGTAAGTAGCGGAATATCCCCTACTCGATGACTCTGTGTAAGAAATTTCTAGAGACATCTTTGGGAAGACTCCAAGATTGTAAAATGAAGAGCTCTAATGAACAAAGGTAAGTATCCACTGCTGATAGCTGTCACTGCCCTCAGATATAAATGAGGAATCGAGGAAGACCTCAGTAGATCCAAATAACCGTACGATAGCCAAAAAAGATAACATTCGTGTTCTTTATACGCCTTTATGCCAGCCTCCATAGCCTAGTTGGTAGTTTAATAGTGACCCTGCCTACGAAGCTGATGTTTCCGGGTTCGAATCCCGGCGAGGGCAATATTTGTGTATTTATTTATAACAAACATTTGTTCCTTGGTCATGGCTGTCTATGTACAGATACTTAAGTATCTATATGTACTTATCAATCTATTATATATATCGTCGCCTGGTACCCACATCACAAGCCTTAATTGAGCTTACCGTGGAACTAGGTCGATTTGTGTAACATGTCCCAAGATAATTATTTTTATTTTATTTATTATACGCATTGTTTTAAGTGTCAAGAACGGTCAGTCAACTGTGAACACATCAATTCTTGTAATTTTATTCTCACAGCAATAATACCTAGTCATACCTAATTACCGTAGCATGTCTCCGTTGACACCTTTATGTAACTTTACTACTTGAAAGTCAGTACCTATGATCACGTCTTTTGAAAATAAAGATAATAATATTTCACTCGTCGCGGAGTTTCTTTATATTTTATATCATCCACTTCACAATGGAACCCTCGTGTAAAATATGAACTTAATCATGCAGTATGGAAGTAACATTTTCTCAGTTACCATAAAACTTTCCAATTTATTTTACAATAACAACTACTTGTGGTTCACAAGTTCAATCACTTAATTGTATGTAGGTACTAATACTAACTAATATTCCTTTTGGTTTTGTCAATTTTTTTCTAAGTTTGTTATAATGGAAATTACGCGGGTAGTGTGAATGTCTTTGCCATTTTATTTTTAATATAGGATTCCAAGCCCCCCGGATGACAACGAAACATCATGACATTACACTCGTCTGCCTGCGACCACGGGTGTAACGTCATGCCCGAAACGTCAGGATATAATTAAACGTAAGTTTCCGCGAATAAGACCCGTTTGTCTTTAAAATATGAGTGATAATCGTGAAAGTTTAAATCAATATACGAAACATCACTCACAATTCAAGAACTGTTTTTCACAGAATATCACAAAATCTTTTTTATAACGTTATAACGAATAAAAATTATACAAATCCCTCGGAGCGAGAGTCCAACTTGGTTTTGTTTAATTTTGGCACTTTCATATGAATATCTTAAAAAAATCATATTAATTCTAATTAAATTATTGTTTTCATAATGGCAAAAGAATTTCCCTAAACTGGCGCTTTTGAAAATTCAAAAACTTAGCCGAATGCAACACCGAAATCGATCGTGAGTATGCTCTAATCGTTCATTTTTATCGAGTCGGGCCTCGGGCGTGATAGATTATCCTTTAGCTTCCTTTTTCCTTTTACAGAGCGTCGACCGTCGGCTAGGGGGTTGGGGGGTTAGACGAGGGGGTTGAACTGCACCGAACCGCCGACGTCATCGCCTTGTCAACTGAACAATACTAAGCAGACGACATTACGTACACCGTGCCCGATACGAAACGTGTAAAATAAAAGTCAATGCACTGTTACACACCGGACTAGCTGATTTCTCAAAGTTTGTATAATTATTAGCGCTACTTAAATACGTGAGCTGCCATTTTCCTGTTTCGTTACCAATTAAGGTATGTACAAATAAATTAATTATTCACAATTAAGGCTTTGTTTTGTGGGCTTTCTTAACTATGCGAAACAATAGAGAAAAGTATTGCTAATCATTCACAAGTAAACAGTTATTTAATGAACGATCTTAATTCTGTACAAACGAATGCTCATTGCTCAGTGTCACGAAAATTTGTATGTTTTCCATACGCATTTTTTGGGATTTATTTTAGGACTTTTAAAGGCTTATTTATATTACGACCTAAATTACTATTGACACAATATTGATAGTACCTACACAATATTTTTTTTATTCTGAAGCGATTCTCCGAAAATATTAACTTGAAATCTAGATATCTAATACTAACGGCCGGTTAGTACTACAAAGCAATTTGGTATAGATACATATTAATCACGCCGACAACGTGATAGAAAAAAAAAATGTTCCTTCCCTACACGTATAAAGTGGGGATAATTTTTTATTTTGCTGTAATCCTATAGAGTGGGGTACCTACCGTTGAATAGGTCTTGTAAAAATCTCAGGAAAAGTTCTTCTTTCAAGTCAATATTTTCGGAGACAATCACTCCAGATTAGGCTGATAAAATACTTTAAAATAACACTATTTCGAACATAATCAGCTCAGTTGTTTTTGAATAACTACGGAACCCTACACTGAGCATGTCCCGACAACGGTTACAGACCTATGCTGCGGACAGACAGACGGACAGACATGGTGAAACAATAAGGGTTCCTTGTTTACTACAGAACCCTAAAAAGGCAATTTAATTTCATATTATGAAAGACTTCAAATCTGCGGGGGCGATATACAATTGTACTACGGCCAATTCAGAATAAGTAGGTTAAGTACTCAAGACTTTTATATAACAGAGTTATTTTGGTTACAAATGATTCCGTTGAATATGTTTAGCCATAGCTGTGCACGATGGTACATATAGACAGAAAATATCGTACTTACTTGAGCTCTGTGGGGATTAGCTGTCCTGTTCAATACACGAAATGTATTTGTCGTTCGAACTGCTTCCAACTGCTCAAGTTGACATACGTAACGTGAACAGCACCCCACACATAAAGTGTTGGGACGGTATCTCGCGGGCAAGATAGCTCGTCCCTGTTTCATTAATGCGGTTAGACGGGGACAGGTAGTCATGCGCGAAATGCTGACGCGTCTGCAGCTCTTGTGCTAGGGATAAGGAAACCGCAAGATACGAAGACGTGCAAGTATAAAGCCTGTAATAGAAGGACGGCAATTAAAACGTTCCGCCAAGGTCAACTTAGCGCGATCTTGTGTAGGTTTGCTACTGAAAACCGTAGTGGGGCATTTCTATTTACGGTAATTAACTTGAGTATTTTTAATAGGGAAACTCCACATTATGCCCACGCAGAATCATAAGCTATTTAACTTTTTTTCCGTTTGATTTTTAATATAATTTCCTATAGCGTAACATAGGTAATAGTTATTTATGTGGCTGGCGCATAATAAGAGGCATTCATATACATGAATGATCGCCAATGTCTTTCATTTAGGTACATTGATTGAACGCTAAACTTGGCAGAATTTAAAAAAAATCGTGAGTTCTAGCCTCCTCGCCGCTGTGTAGAGCAAAAAATTGTCTTTAAAAAAAATACAAAAAGTGGGTCAAAAAGTATGTATCTTTTAAGATAATCTTAAATTTATCGAGAATCGGAATACAAATTTTGAACTAAATCAGCCTCCTCTTTTGTCAGCCTTCTTAGCCTAGTTGGTAATCCTGCCTACGAAGCTGGAGGTTACGGGTTCGAATCCCGGCGAGGGCATTATTTGTGTATTTATTTATCTCAAATACTTGTTTCTTGATCGTAGCTGTCTATTTATAGGTATAAGTATCTTTATGGATATATTTATTACACACTTCGTACTCACATCACAAACCTTAAAAATTGAGCTTACCGTGGGACTAAGTTGGTTTCTGTAAAAATGTCTCAAGATATTTATTATTATTATTTATTTTATTTATTACACCTTGTTCTTTCGTAACTTTTTCGTTCATAGTAATTACCGACCTACACAAAGAAGCATTGTAACTCAGTCAAGGCGAAAAAAAATCAACGTGGTGACAGCCAGCTGGTGTTAATTGCTACTTAATAGAATTTAAGACTCAAAACTCGACACGAATAGAAAATTAATTCTAATGATGGAACAGGGCTTCACTATAAACTATCTCGCTGTCTACTTAGTTCTAACCACTAATTATAACCGTACATCTAGGTTGAGCAGTGTCTGACCCACGCTACATTAGTTCGCATGTTAGCACTGTCATAGACAAACCGACAAAAGAGCAATTATATCCTGATGAGCAATTAATTAAACCTTAATGTTAATACAGAGCAGCTGCAGGTGCAATGAGGCACGAGGTGCAGCCCACTTACCGCAGAACCAAAAGGTAGCAACTACGTTTTACCTTCATACGTTCATAGGACATTATTAATAAAATGGTAAAATATTATAATGCTCAGGCGGCGCCCTCGCGTTCTCACGCAACCGACTTTGCGAATAACCGCGCTTTTGTTTTTAGGGTTCGGTAGCCAAAATGGCAAGGTCGGAACCCTAATAATTTCATCAGATGGCTGCCCGTATATAACAGCCATTTTTTTTTATTAACATAAAAATATACAGTGACATAAAAACAAAATCCCACAAAACAGTTTTCACGGTTTGGCTGTTAAACCTGAAATTAAAACGTACTATACCTACCTCCAATCCAATCCAATCCAGCATATCAATCCATCCAGAGGAAGCGGGTTCGAATCCCGTGACAACCAGAGTCTTTCGCAGTTGTTTTTTTCTATGGTAAGCACATCTGTTACGACATTGTGGTATTATCCTTACTATACCTACCTATATGAAATTTTAAATAGGTGAATTTAAGTGGCTAGATGCTTTAGTGATTAAAATAAATACAAATACCTACTCATACTCTCAAAATGCTTTCAAGTTCCATTTTGTATCGAGAGTTCTTCATTAAATCTTGCCAAGAAGTAGATAACTACCTACCTATCCTATTCTAAGAACGGTACTCTTAAACATTGCGGCTGTAACCCTCCTGTTCTTAGGTAGTTATCTACTAGATTCAAACGAACATTATAATGAATATGAACCGCTTAGCGGCTTTAAAAAAAAGCTGCGGAACCGTCTCTATATGCCATCCGACACACACCTGGCTGTGTTTTTTACATTATATTCTAATACACAGTCTGTAGAAGTACTATCTGACACACAATCTTAATAGAACCAATGGGCTTTTACTTAAAAGATATGACCGCATACGCTATTATGTTGACGAGGTGGTTATTTTATTTTGTCAATTGATCTTCTAGTTTTATAGAAGTTACTACATATGTATGTATGTGCAAATACTGAACTTGATTTTTTCTTTCAGCCAACCACAACGTTAAATAGTACCATACATATATGAAGGTTATTTACAAAGACGAAAATCAAATTTTATATTAAGGTACATGAATTTACTCAACAAACGTAATAATTAAAAAGGAAATAACAATACATAAGCTGACAAAAAAGACCACAGAACAAGGCCAACTTACTTGCATGATGACATAGTTAAAGAAGAGAAAAGAAGTTCGAGAAAAAGGGAAATAAAATGTTGTACGGTCAAATCTTCCACGCCATTTTTAGATAAATTTCGGTAGCAATATCGTTATCGATTGGACCACTTTTTTGGTCTATTTCGTCTGGTTAATCCAAAAGTAAGAGTTGGCAATCTTATTGAGAATGAATTGGTTTCGGTTCATTTTTAAATATTGGCTAGTGAGTAAAAACCAAATCCAACTTTAATTTATCAGTCTATTTATTCTTGTCCTAAGAAATGGATCAATAAAATTATTCTAAGAAGGTTTTTGTTGCGATTACGCGACGGAACGTGCTGCGACTTCTGTAATTTTCTGCGCGAGTAAAAAATATGAAGAATGTCCAAAGTCCCACAGTCACGACAGGTACGGTACTTATAAGAAAAACGTAATTTATATTCGTCAGCTACTTATTAGTCAATTTACAGTATGTATTGCTATAATTAATATTATTCGAATAGGTGCAGGTTTTGTGTTTATTAAGTGGATCATATTTTTTGTTACCGTAATTAAAGCGAGTGATGATGGACGAAAACTGTAAACTTTTTGGCAATACGGCCAACGTCCAGCAGTGGACTGAAGGCTGATGACGTTTCGTGAGTAAGGTTTATTTGACGGAATTTTGTAAAAAGGCTATCTTACAAAAAGTGTTTTATTGTTACAAACAATTACGATTCTTTCGTTAAAGAATCTGTAGATAAAGCGGAAGACAATTAATTCTGTGCAATAAAAAGAAAAAACAAAAATACCTCGTCGAATTAAAGTCGCTCACCAAATTACCTACACTTCCCAAAAACTTTTAGGCACACAAGTACACTCAAAACATCTGCACCCATAAACCACAAGTGTAAGTTACGATAAACTTTACTTGCCAAAACAATGGAGAAAATCCAGTGCGTCATAACAAATTTGTGGAGCTCTAGCTTCGTGCAAGCCCACGAGACGGGGGGGCCACCCACCACCCCCCGGTTCCCACGCAACGACCTTTGTGCCTCCGCGATGCACTTTGACAGACTTTACTAATTCAATAGATGGACGCTGCGCGGTAAGGATCTTTGGGTACGTGATTATATGTAATTACTTGTTGTATACCTAAATAGGTAGACGTTACTCTATACCGTTAGGATACCGTAGTGAGAATTAGTATCTATGCACGTATTTATTTATATAAGTATTACATCATTGCCAAGAGCCCATAATATGACTTAGTTTGGGACTAGGGTGATCTGTGTACGATTGTCCCTGAGTATTAGTGTGTATCTGTTTATTTCTACGGTTAGCTTGGATACCATAGTGAGAGTTTGTTCAGAATTGAATAAGAACAGAAAATTTCTTTGCAAAACAAATACCAACACAAAAGATGTATATTGTAGGGCTAACTCCAAACTAGGCAAGGCTTGTATCTCGGAGCAGTAGGCTTAGCACAGGATCAGTGCGACAATATGTCGCCGCGAGATAGACTATCCATCCCTCTTTTATTCATATAGTCGGTAAAAGATGGAAAATCTATCTCGTGGCGACATACTGACATACCAATCATGTGCTGCTAAGCGTACTGGAGCTCGCAATGATTTTACTAATGGTGCGTTTAAACCAAAAGAGCATTCGCTGTTCTAGCGCCCGTTCTACGAAATCAACCAATCACGTTTTGTGTACCGATCGAATTTCGTAGAGTGGGAGGTTAGAACAGCGAATGCTCTCTTAGTTTGAACGCACCTTAATGTGACAAAAGAACAAATTAAAAATGCTGATGCACATTTTATGAGTGTATAACTGTGGATGTGGTGAATACAAGTGGATTAGTTATAAATAGTTACAAAAGTTTACATGATTATGTACGAGTACAGAGACCTACCGCGAACTTTGAAAACCATAATTTTCGATCGTATGTCTCTGTTACTTCTGCGAAATAGCCATAAGTGTGACATAGACAGATGTTCGAAGTTTACGAGATTGAATAATTAGTCAAAAGACTTACCCACTTATTCATAAACGTATCCTAACTTAGCAAGCCGATAAGTATTATTTGTCCCTTTTGTTCTTATCAATATGTCTATAATACCGAAAGGGAAAAATACTTACGTTTATGGATAAAATACTTACGTTTATGTCAAGGACCCGACATTAATAGAATACCGACATTTAGTTACAATAATTTTAGGAATATTTTTGATGTCTCTCTATTAATGTCAATGTAAATACATTTGTAGAGCGGCACTAGATCAACGCTATAAGCCGCTAACTTAACACCTCCGTCCGTACGACTACATAGCCCCAGTTTTGCCTTACCATGAAAACTCAGATACGCTAGACACAACTAACCTAAAGTAGTCTAACTCATCGTGTGAATCTTTATATTCTTCGCTTCACTTCATCTAGGGTTAACCCATTAACTCGGGGTTAACTGGTTAAATCAATACATTTGGTCAGTTCTAACCATTTAACCTTGTATTAGTGACCACTAATACAAGGTTAAATGGTTAGACCTAAGCCGGAAGTGCGACTCGTTGTTGCCATGTTAATTTATATTTAAAACTTTTAGTAAACAATCGGCACAACCCTAACTTAAAAAGACTGCTAATGCGGCACGTACCTCTAACGTACCCAATAATATCTTTTTCTCAAACATGCATTGAAATATTGTTGTTATGTTCCTTATTCATATCCTTCCGGCCGCGAAGTATGACGTTTCAGGTGCGACTAGGACAAGAGGTCGTTAATGGAATTTAATACAAATCTTGAAGGCCTAGGTCGGCAAAGTGTTCTTTTTTTAATTCCATCCCATATAAATTTGTGGCACAGGCATCATGACATTCTGCCATTGTGCATATAAAAAAAAGAAAACTTTGATGTTTTGTTGTTTATTTCATTGCATGTTTGAGAAAAGCACTATACATACCTCGGCCGGACATATGAGGTTGGGGTACCCCTTTCGTCCCGGCCTCTATAGTAATGTAATGTAGTAGATACCGTCAAAGTAAAATATATACCCTTAGACGAGCGCAAAGTGAAAAATATATGTACACCTTACAATAATAATAATAGGGTTGTGTATAAATATATGTATTTGGCACTTTACACACATCTTTACACACACTACAGATGTATAAATGCATAACATGCGTAAATCATAATGAAGACGTCAATCAGCACTGCGTTAACAGATAAAGCACCTGTTCATCGTTTTTAATGAATGCTGTCCGTAAAATAAATTTAAATTACACTTATTTCAAACCTACCACTCAACACGTTTATTACATAACATAAAAAATGTTTAATTTATGCATTACTTAGCGAAAGTAATTTGTAGTACGGGTTATATGTAGACAATAAATAAACCATGAAACGTGTACGGTAAATGATACTTGAAAATGAGAAATTCTCACTTAAATAGATAAAAATCTTAATTAGACGCAATATTGAATATTTTTATGGCTACACGTATCGTTAAATTTTCCGACAATAACGGCATATCTTGTAAATTCTCACTTTGATGTGGCTATTTCTATTAAGAAAAAATGTAATGACTTAGTCAAGAAACCGACAGCTATGATTATTATGAGCACAAATATTTTATGACTGGCTTCAACAATATAATGTTATATTACAGCCCTAATTATGTACCCTTAAAGGTTTATGTTGCGTGTATATACATACACTAAAGATATGCCTACAGCCACATGTTTCGTACTTATTTATAAATCCATCATTTTAAACAATATAATCAACTCCTACCTCCATATTTTGAGAAACGAATTCGTAATTAATATAATCAAATATGTACAGTACATTGATAGACTACCGATTGGAAATGAACGTCAATATTTTGACCAATAGCAATACCGAGTTACCGACTACATTTGGCTGCACAGTCTATATTTCAAAATTCGCCGAATAATGCATTTCAGTAACAATTGGGTTAAGGACGCTCCTGCAATAAATGTCCAGTTAATAATTTAGTGAAGCCCCTTTGTGAGACCGCCCTGGGGGCTTATGATGGTCGTGCTGTTAACTTGACAAACGGCATTTTATCGTGCATTTTGATTTCTATACTATGGTTGTTGTCAAATTTTACCGGATTTTGACGATTGATAAGCGACGTGATTGGTATACGATGGTCGTATTTGTCACTGCCAGTGTTGCCAGATTATTTACCTTTGAAAACATCAAAGCATTTCTATCGCAGGGCTACCAGATTGTAAAATTGTTTTTTTTTATAGTTCGGGTGCTTAGTTTATCCCGTTTTTATAATCGAATAGGTACGTAAAGAGAAAATTTTAAATTGTTGAATGATTATACTGTGTCCAGCAATCTCTCTCAGTAGAAAAAGGCAGCAAATTCAAAAAGTTGTGTTCCATTTCATGACAGCTTACTATTTTTTTTTGGAATATTGACGTGACAACGTCTTATAAACTGGTTTGCCGGGTGACACTTCAAGAAACTGCGTTACGCTCCGCTCACGTTATGCGCTCACAATGAGAGCGAGTGAGAGGCACGCGTCCCTTCCACTCGGGCATGGTTAGCCCGCCTAAGAGCGAGAGAGACTTAAAATTATTTTACCACTCGAAAGTCGTTGTCACGTAAAACTTTCGCCCGTATACCGACTTTACAGGCAACCAATTTTTTTACTTTACCAAAATGAAATTACACTAAAAACCTACCAAGACCACAAATTATTAAATAAATTCATATTTTATGTCTTATTACTTATTTTTTCTTCATAATTACAATTATACCTAATTCTTCATAATTACAACAAACAATCCTACCTAATAATCTTTCTACAAGAAGAATAATAAATAAGTTAGTAAAGAGGGAAGAACTTGAATAAGTTTTTGAAGAGAAGAAAAAATACGTGAGTACAAGCTAAATTTGCAATAGGCTTGTTTCCATTTCCACTAACAATAAATCGAATGAGTTACAGTTTCTACTTACAAATTATGGTATAAAGATAACAAAAAATAATATAATTTATCAAAATAATTAAAGATTATCATTATTTTCATAATATAAATTCAGAAAAAATAGGCATTAGGTCACGTGACGGTAAACACCAATCAGAAACGAGTGACGTCACGTCGTGCAAAACGTTACGAGTTGAGGTTAAGTTTCCATAGATTTGTCATAGTCATTTCGATACAAATTAATTCAACGGTTTGTTTCTAGTTATTTAGCTTTCAGCAGGCATATTTAGCTACCAGCAAGGATACGCCGCCATGGAACCAGGATTTACCAAAGCGAATAGTAACAATTTACCAAGAATTGATGCTGTTATGATTGGTAGATTTTTCGCGTCAAACAGCGACTTCTGATCCTCGGAATTCCGCAATCTTCGAAGTAAGTGTACATAATTAAGTGCTATAACCTTAGCAGTATTTCAGTTAAGTAGATTACTTATTGTCTTGTATAGAGGTGAAGCACACGATAATTGCTAAACAAAATAAACTTTATTTCAGATCTTCTCGAGATTCATATGGAGACGACGCCGTTAGCTATGTGCAGCTGAAGCGAGACAGTAAACTTTGTATCGTGAAGTGTAAAATGTGTCCAGAACATAAAGTGCATGCGAAATTATACGGATGCACGCTAGTTGTTGACGAAGACGAAGAGGTTATTATATCTATTCAATTTCATGACTGTGTAGCGTCACAGGGAGGCTGCAAACACGCGATTGCGTTTCTCATGTGGGTGCATCGCCGCAGCGAGGAACCGTCATGTACTGCGGTCGATTGCTACTGGAGAAAATCCAAGCTATCCAGAGTTGGAAGTAGTTTAAAAAATATAACAGCTAAAGAACTGTCCATGGGCAATCCCGTGTTACCTGCTAATCCATCTGTATTTAATAAGTTTATGGAAGAGGCAAAAAAGAGAAAAATTGAAGACTGTGAACTTATAAAATACCAACCAACTTATTGTCCAAGTGAAACACAGGCCGTCTCAATGCATCAACTTGTATATAACTTAAAAGAAAAGTGTGTTGAAGAGTCTTGAGTATGTTTACCAGAATCTGTTATAATAAAGGTAGAAGAAGAAACAAGGGAACAATATGGGTGCAATCTCTGGTTTGAACAAAGATATGGTTGAATAACTGCCTCTAGAGCATTTGAAGTAAGCTGATGTAAAACAAGTGATGGCACACTGACATGCCTCATACTAGGTGGCAAAATTCCAGATACTACATCCATGAAACGTGGTCGTGCTCTAGAAGATGATGTAAGGAAAACAGTGGAGATAAAATTGAAAAAAAAATTAGTAAGTGTGGCCTATTTTTAAACTCCAAATATCCATGGATTGCTGGGTCCCCGGATGGAATATTTGAAGATGGGATCATTGAAATTAAATGTCCTGTAAGTGCAAAGACCTTTAAAAATTATTTACATAATGGAGAGGCCAAAGAAAAGTTTTATGCTCAAATGCAGCTTCAAATGTATTTGTCACAAAAGAAGAACTGCTATTTCTGTGTAGCTGACCCAGATTACAGTAAAAATAAAAATGTAAATATAATAAATATATCATTGAATCTTGAATATGTTGAAAATTTAATCAATAATAAATTAATAAACTTTTGGAAAACTAATATATATCCTCTTCGGTTACCGCGAGGATTACTCATGAAATAAAACTATGAAAACGGATAAACTCGCGTATATTAACTAATTTTAACTTCATTCCGACGTTTCGAACACTTTACAGGGTTCGTGGTCTGCGGATGACTGACAATGGAGGAAATTTGATAGATCTACCTCCATCAAAATAAGAAAGATAAGTACAAAACTACCCACCAAAGAAAAATTACTAAACCACAGACAATAAATTTTAAGGGTGGATGTACATACAAAATTTGCAAATTAAGCTAGTTATATTTTCAGAATGAAGACAAGAGACAAAATAAATAATCTACGCCGGTTCTATCCCTACGCCACTGCCTGAGAAGTATTTCCTTCCTTTGTATGATTGTATTGTTAGGAAGGTATCCCAAAATTGGGACCGGCAAGAAACTCAGCGGGACAACTCTTTACAAAAAAACATTTGTAGTACATCTTAAGACCATCATGCATTAAACCAAAACATACAATTTTGATTAATAAGGAAATTTAAAATAATTTTGAAAAAAAAAAAAAAAAATAAAAAAAAAATAATAATAAAAAAAAAAAATGTTGCCAGTACTAAAAAGCATGTCAGTGATGGACCGAATCATTCTATTAAGTTTGACAAGCCTTTGGTTCTCGTTAAGGAGAAGAGAAACATTCCTAGAATGTTGCGTGAGGCTATTGAGATAATGAAATATCCAAACTTTAATAGAATGGAAAGAAGCTTGTCTCTACCACCAGCTTGGGATCCAGTTGTTCATCTGATAAAGGAACAGTCTAGACATAAACCGTGAGGCTGATGTATTTGGCGGTGGTGACCATTCCCCCCTTTTTAGTACTGGCAACATTTTTTTTTTTTTTTTTTCAAAATTATTTTAAATTTCCTTATTAATCAAAATTGTATGTTTTGGTTTAATGCATGATGGTCTTAAGATGTACTACAAATGTTTTTTTGAAAAGAGTTGTCCCGCTGAGTTTCTTGCCGGTCCCAATTTTGGGATACCTTCCTAACAATACAATCATACAAAGGAAGGAAATACTTCTCAGGCAGTGGCGTAGGGATAGAACCGGCGTAGATTATTTATTTTGTCTCTTGTCTTCATTCTGAAAATATTTGTAATGAATAACTAGCTTAATTTGCAAATTTTGTATGTACATCCACCCTTAAAATTTATTGTCTGTGGTTTAGTAATTTTTCTTTGGTGGGTAGTTTTGTACTTATCTTTCTTATTTTGATGGAGGTAGATCTATCAAATTTCCTCCATTGTCAGTCATCCGCAGACCACGAACCCTGTAAAGTGTTCGAAACGTCGGAATGAAGTTAAAATTAGTTAATATACGCGAGTTTATCCGTTTTCATAGTTTTATTTAATATATATCCATTGTTATATCAGAGTATAGAGTGATAGTACTTGTTTTAGTTACTATAATGATCAGCTGCGGTAATAACTAATATGTAGCTTTTGTAAGATAGGTAACAGAAGTTGGATTGCTTCTTAGGTATGTATGACAATGTTGGGGATTTAGATTTGTCGATTTATTATTTTCTTGTGATTAAATGGTTTTTTAATTACAGTAATAAAACAAGTTTAAAGTTTTATATTAGTTTTATTTCCACCATCAGCTTATTACATCCCACTGCTGGGTAAAGGCCTTCTCTTATAAACCAGAGGCTTTTGGTCTGCTATAGTCTCCATGCTGGCCCGGTGCTGGTTGGAGACTTCACATACACCCTTGGATTTCTTTGCAGATGTATGCAGGTTTCCTCAGGATGTTTTCCTTCAGCCAAAAGCTATCGGTAAGTATCAAATGACATTCCATACATAAGTGCCTAGAAACTCAGTGGTACGGGCCAACTAAACCACTAGGCTACCAATGTTTTATTTTATTAATGAATTTTGCAAATTAATTAAACCACATGCTATGATTATTATATCATCAAGTATTTTTACAAAATTTAAATTAATACATGCATGCGGTTTAAGCATATAAAATTCACGTAAGCGCCGAATAACCCTTTCTATATGTATTCTCAGACTAGCAACTTGTTTGGTCAGTTTAGCTTGACATTTGCTCATTTTCTTTCCTGTTTCAACGCTTGGAGGCCTTACTAATCTGATGTTTGAATTTCTAAGATATTGCTCGACATGCTTAAACCCTCTGTCTGCCATAACAATCATACCACTTTTTAAAGTTTTGACAAAGTCACATGATTCAACCACACATGTGTCAGTTGTTCTTCCTGCATAGCCAGGTGAAATATAGTTAACTAAGCCATTGGGCGTGCAGGATATTAAATATTTAATTGTATTTGCTTTTTTTATACTCAGACCATGTCGAAGCTTGAGCTACTGCCTTAGACGGCTTTTGCACCTCAATTTCAAGGCAGTCTATTATGCAACTCACATTATAATATTTGTGTCTGAATGCCATAGGTAAGGTGCGTTTAATAATATTACTATCTAGCTCCACAATAAAGGAACGCATGAAACTGGCTATTAGTGGTATATTTTTTGAAAATATTTTGCTTAAATTTGACGGAGTTATTCCATAATCATCTGTTAGCTGATTGAATTTAAGATCCAATTTATTTTATTTAAACAAAACAATAAGTGATGCTTGGGAATATTCAAGTCATCTTTTAATAGGTCAATCAAGTAGTAGCAGGTCTTCGGAACACCTATGTACACACTAGGCCGTTTTTCAATTTTTTTTATTGTATACAACAATATCTCATTAGCTTCCAGTTTTCTGTCTTGTGCAATTAACTCACTGCAATCAGAAGATGATTGAAGGCTTAATGGTGGTGAGC
>JALPQI010019623.1:0-20302 GCA_025490895.1 Thaumatotibia leucotreta | reverse complement strand
ATTGCTTTACTTGCAGTGCATATTTCCTCATCAATGAACGGCACGAGAGGGATTAAATAATATAAAATTATCTATTCCTTAGCGATTTAAAGTCAAAATTTTAGATAAGTTATTTAATTTTAATATTATAAGGTTGAATTACATTTTTTTTTGTTTTCTCCTGACAAATTGTATGAATTGTGAAATGCGAGTTTCTGCAACCGTGCAATTCCATAAAAATAATATCACAAAGAGAAACTTCAAGTATAGCTAGATAGCTCATCGTGTTGCCAAAGCACGGATACCATTACAAAAAAAATCTATGGTGACAAATGTATTTTTATTGCCGTCCGCACAAAATTCACATTCGCAATTCATGGGCACGGTTTTTTGACATGCAGGTAGCAAGCACAGCCGCTCCAGTATGGAACGAAGTTCTCCGTATATCCTGCAGCGGACACGTGTCTCCTCAGCGCTTGGAGACCAGCCCACCAGAGATAACGGTCGAAGTGCGACACTTGGACCCTACGGGGAAGGTATCGTGTGCTTGGCAAGCAACAACGTATGATAACATGTGAGGAGTGTCTTTTCAAAAGCTTATTTCCAGTTTTCAGAATAAAGTTGATTCACCCAGGTATTCTACGTATCTAACTATTATATGAAACAGATATTTCGCTACCTTGTACAGTCAAGTGCAAAAATAAGTATCGAAAGAATCCGCTCAGAAATATGTTACGACGTTCTTATTACACAGAATTAGAGTGCACTGAGACATATTTTTGAAAATTTTTGTGTACATACCTACACCGTATTTTGTCTTTAACTGTACTCACAACACAAGATTTAATTGAGCTTCTTTACAGAATAAATTATCTCTGCTCGGTCGAGTATCAGTGTCGCCCGTTTATTTAAAAGATCGCATGCAGCCGCCATCTTTAGAATGGGTCGACATCCGTCTGGGAACAGAGCAAGCCGGAGTGATACAGATGTCCGCACAATTGATGCAAGTAAATATTTTTTTCTCAAACTTCCTACGGAATGTTGATGTTACTTACTTTAAATGAAACCCGGAAATACTATGTATCCGGTGTCATATGCTAAGATGATGTGTAAAGAGATTTCATGTATTTATTTCACACCTAGGACTGCAAACAATGTCTTTTGTTTTGAAACGTCAAATTGTTACACTAACACTAGGTCTTGACATTCGGCCACAGAAAAAAAAACCTATGAACTAATGTCTATACCACCAGGTAAAAGGATACCTCAAATAGATTTAAAAAAAGTTAGGCGCGAATGTTTTTTTTTAATGTTTTACAATACTGTACTATTGGTTTATTTACTTTATTTACAAATTGAATAGTATGGTTCGCCGAAATCAGTTCGTTTTATTTCATGGCAAGTTTGAGAAGAGCACTATACAAATCACGGCGAGGAACAGGGTTACAGTCCGCGTATCCCTATATCTACTTGGCCTGAAACCCTTCATTTCCCGTCCTCTATAGTAATGTAATATTATACATGGTGCTGCGCGCCAATTTATTTGACCTATCGCGAACTTTGCGAATTTCGCTTTGAAAACTTTTCCGCCTAATAACAAATAACTACCTATAATTATAGGTATTCTAATTTTATATCACGATACAACATTCCTGCTGTGTAAAAACAGCAGGAATGTTGCAAAATAACCGTAGCCGTACCATGAATTGGCAAGTATCGGTAGCGTTAGGTTTTACTCGATACGTAAAGCATTCTGTCGCACTGTGCAGTCAAAGACAAAATAAGGTGTACACAAAAATGTTCAAAAATATGTCCCACTGCACTCTATTTCTGTGTTATAAGAACATCATAACATATTTATGAGCGGATTCTTTCGATACTTATTTTGGCACTTGACTGTGCTACAGAATGCTTTGTGTGCATGCAAATTGAGAACGTTTTTTGATTGACTGTTAACAGATTGATCATAGTCTCGATACGTAAAGCATTCTATCGCGCTCGCATTAACATACTGCAGCGAGCACGATAACCTGCTTTACATATCCTAACCTAACCTTTTTTTTTTTTTTATTACCCAGAGGAATGCATTGAATTGCATACCACTACGTAACATACCCTCACCACTTCCCCAAGCCCCCAGGAAGCAGAGACCGCCACCGTCACACGGTGCTTCGGTCCCACCCTCTTGGCTACGGGAGGACAAACGCCCCTACCCCGCAGCTCGCCATGGGAGGACAAACGCCCCTACCCCACGACGTTTGGCTGGTAGTCGCAGAGGGAAGATAGCAAGCGCGCAACTGAGCGGCTATCCTCCCCCTCCCAGGGTGCACCACGAGGAGGAACCAGCCCTGCACCCCTATCCTAACCTAACCTAACCTAACCTAATGTAACCGATAACCGATACTTGCCAAACTGAGGTACGGCCACTGCATGTTTTACTATTCGTAGGTTGACGACAATCGCCAAGCGAGCAACATAGGGATCAACAGATCCCAGGAGTTGGTTCAGAGGTCCAGCGACCAATTCAATCGGCCTGTGATGACGTCAGATGCGCCGGAGCCCCTACCTGCCCATATATTGCCTGCAAATTTGACTTACAAGTGGGTATACATGATCCGTCATTTATATTTAGTCTGTACAAACATCATTGGAGCGTTAAATGGAGCCGTTACACTGTTAATCCGAGCCCAAATACTCAATATTTATGTATTCTTCATAATCTGTCTCTGATGAAGATGTTGCGTCACTGTCAGGATCACCAATCTCGATTATAAAACGTTCGGTCTGGAAAAGTCGAGACCATTTATTATTTTAGAAATATTTTGAATCGTCGATCTACATACACCTTAATTGAGAAAATAAAATCCATTAAGTATAAGTAATTATAACAACTAAACAGTTCAACACAACTGCACTAAAGAGTCAGGGTACCGTTTATTTCAATAACCAATTGCAAAACATTTTTCAAAGGAATGCTATTCAATCCTTCTTCTTTTTCTACTTTTGAAATATTTCATTGCGGGTATTTAAGATGATTTTCCTTGCGTCTTTTAGTATATTTTTGGCACTTATGTGATAAAATCATTTAAATCACGATACAATTTCTTTTTATTTACATCGGTGACATTCGATAATGTTTGATGTGAAAGAGTAGTATCTGGGTAAAAATTATTTTCGTTGTCTTATTTTGTATCCCTAAAAAATGTGAACAAGTGGTGATTTTTGAATGAGATGATGTTTTGTTTTCAATTTATGATGTATGGGTTAAAATCTAGCGTGAAAAAGAAATACAAGTGCACCGGTTTTTTTATATACTGAGTCGAAACAGCAACTAACAGCGTGGCAGATGAAACAAGACAACGAAAATAATTTTGACCCAACTGCCTGTAGAAGAAATTAACATCACTGAAAATCCGCAATATGGTGAGGGTCAAATAGGAAGGTGTCTTTAATGTAATCCCTGAACTTCTGCCTTTAGAATCGATGTGTACTTCTGGGGTCTGAGGGATGTCAGCATTACAAACAAGCCCCTGGTGACGCTTGAACTTGAAGACATCATCATCAAGTCGACGATCATCAGCGATTGCAAGGCTAACTGCAATTTTCCCAATGCGAAGATATCACGGGTGATTTCCTTTTATTTATCTCACCTTGGCTGTATTTCACCATAGTGACAAGTGCGAAAGTTGTAAAATTTATCGTTTCACGCATTGCAGGCGTCCTTAGGCTACGGTTACCACATATATCATCAGAAGGGCCTGGACCCTATTTCTCAAAAGCTTGTAATACAAGCGGAAGTCCTTATCTAATTATTGGTGTTAAAAAGAGACTACCACTTGTAATACAAGTTACAAGTTTTTGACAAACTGGAGTCAGGGTCGCCTTTTATAAAGTTACAATTTACAATTTTGCTCTTTGCCTCTCTTTCTAGCCAATATGTGCTTGTTAGAGAGGCAAACGGCGAAATTGTAAAATGTAACTTTATAAAACGCGACCGTGGTGGAATATTTAAAAGTCAAACCTCTTGTTCGTAAAGTACACTAAGTCGACATAGAGCTAATCTTACAGGAGCTAAAAAGGGGTCAAGAATCATGACAATTGTGTAAGAACGCCTTTCGACCAGGGCTTTGCTATATGAATGCGTTCCATATCGATCAATTTAAACCTATCAATTTCATCTATTTTAACGTAGCACAACTACGATGTGTCGTAGATGTGCTACGCAGAGGAGGCCTTTCGCGAACATCAACACATCAATCGTGATTCGCGGTAGGTTCAGAACGACGCGAAGAAATTGGCAAGTAGCTCAATGATCCCTGTCAGATTCATTTGATCGTACTGACTAATGACGTCATCCTAGTATTGTACTTTTTCCAGACATTCCAAGGTAACTTGGGCCACGGAACCCCGCCATTGACCATCAAATTATTTGACACGACCACATTTGGGAGAACCTTGTTCGCTGGCATGAGCATAAAGAAAGCGAGGAAATACCTGATTACTTGTATGACTGAAAAGGAGAGGGAGGAAAGGCTGTCCAGTAAACCTGTTATATCCAATTATTTTATGCAAGGTGATTATAACTGTAAAGGTACACAAACAGCTAACTATGAGTAGTCCAAACGCTTCCAACAATACCTAGTCCCAAACTTATATCTTCCGTTAGGTGTATTTGTTATATTAATCGTGATATTCATGAGAGAAAACCTTTTATTTTAATTGTAATCAGAATCACGAGTCGATTCATATTTTGCCCATCGCAGTAGCCGTTCAAACAGCAACACTGGTAACTCCTAACTGACCATTAAAGACAGAGCAGAGAGAAAATGAAAGAGATAAATATATTTATATTATGTCAACTTCAAATTAAATAACATTTGCGTATGATAATGTGTGACATGCCTTTGTCACTGTAGTCTGATGCAAAGGATTTATTATAACAAGACGTGTGAATTTGTCAAAAATATATTGAAGAATTCGGACCTTTTTCGGACAGATAGTCTTTGTCGTAATGTACTGTATAAAAGCGAGACCTTCCCGTTGACACTAATTTGCAGCCTGATATTGAAGAAATCGGTTGAAGTTGGGTTATCCTTTTTATTTCGTGGTTATTAAGTATCTATCTGTTTTACAGTTAATCGAATAACGTTTGTCAAAAGAGCAGCGATACAGGTTGATCGAATGGAAATTCCCCAAAACACATATAAAGAAAAAAAGGAGGAAAACTCGAAAATGAAAGTTATTTGGGATAAAATGAAGAACTTCAAGAAAGCTTCCGAAGAAGAAATATTGCTGCTGCCAATGTATTCGAAGGAGAGAAATAGCGTCTTGAAGGAGGTAGAAGATGATTGGTGGACGAGATATAATGCTTCGTTAAATGTACGTACAGTCGCTATCATATATATTAATTGACTGCAGATTGTATTGTACATTGCGCGCTACGAACAAATAACAGATGGAAGCCGTACGCCATAGTAAATTGTCTTTCATAAACGGTCCTGAATTTTAGTTGACAAATATCACCCCCCTCTTTAATGTATCACGGCAATGAATTTCAATGTCAACCTATAAAAACTTAAACCGCTATTTAAAAATAGTTGTGATTGGTCCATCAAACTTTTGATTGGCTATATTCTGTAAATTTGTCAAAGATGTTGCGCCGAAATATGCGCGATGTTAAGAAAAGCCCTATGTCCTGCCCATCTTGACACAATTGAACAATTGATTTTGGGGGCATTTTTGAGCTGGCATTAGACGTCCGTGTTATACAGTGTGTTAACATGATGCAGGCTTTTATTTGAACCGAGGATTGAGATGCAGATTCTTAGCCAAACCATGTGCATTATTTGTTTAAAAATCCTAATTTTAAAAGTAATTACCTTTCTTAGAAAACTTAATTGAGAAGCAATGTACTTCAAAATAAATCGTTAATTGGCACTTGACAATGACAGACCGCAGCTACTCGCAACGTTTGACAACTAAGCAGTACACGCGTTATATTGATCGTTCGAACGAAATAAAAATAATTGTACAGTTAATTTAAATATTTGTCAACTCTTAATACTTGAAAACGATTGCCAGTAATGCGTATTATTACCCATTTTCGTAAAAGCCTGGGTCATGGTAACACACTGTATATGGTCGCAGATTGCGCGTCTTTCTACAGTATGAGTAAATGAGGTCGTGATCACAACCGTGAAAAACGTATGAAGATGGTCTTTCTGAACAAGATTTCCCATGGGATCTATATGAACAAATCGAGGGTTGGGTGGTCAAACATCTGATAAGTCGAGATATTTTTTATTCAAATAACAACCTCACGTCAGTGTCATATAGTTTGTATTTTAAAAACCTGTTTGCTCGACTTATCGGATTAGACCACCCAACCCTCGAAACTACTATTTACGACTAGTAAAGTTTGAGTTCATTATTCATTAATACCTATGTATACATTTCTCCATACCTATGAGTACTAATCCCTCTCAAATATGTTTGCATACTTGTGAAATGAGACTGGAAATGGTACTTCCACAGCGGTCGGTATGAAATCAGACATTTGGGTGAAAATTATTTTCGTTGTCTTGTTTCATACCACTCTGTCACGCTTTTAGTTGCTGTTTCGACTCAGTATATAAAAAAATCCGGTGCACTTGTATTAGTTTTTCACGCTAAATTTTAATCCATAGTACCTACATCAGAAATTGAAAACAAAACTTCATCTCATACAAAAATCACCACTGCGTCACGTTTTTTAGGGACATAAATTAAGACAACGAAAAGAATTTTGACCAATTTGTTCCATGGGAAACCTTGCTTGAGCGACCATCTTAACACGTTTTTGACACGGTTCTTTAATCACCCTGTATTTTACCGAATTATTTACCCTTTAATATACATTTTGAAGGCACAGTGTTAACTTTGTACACGTTTAAAATATATTTCAAAATAGATAATCTCTTCTACTCACATCGTTTAAGTTTTCACGTTAAAATATATTTCCTCCGGTGTACTGTAAGCTGCAGGCGGTGGTTCTCAAACTACTAACGATACATTTTTAAGCGATTAGAAATTATCTTAGGAAAGTTATTTCTATTTCTGATTTATCTGATTCCTTTAAACGAACAATTTGTGTATAACTTATAACTGTACGTTTCGCACCCTATACGTTTACAGCGTCACCCGGAGACGACAAATGCTGTAAAGGGATCAAAACGTCAGGATGTAAGTAATATATGCGGTATACAGATGTTCAGACGTATTGTTTGTCCTTTTCGATCTTATCTTCGCCGGTTTAAAGCCAGAACCAACTATTTCGGTAAAACTTGTTTTAGCAAATAGTGTTTTATGTCATTGGCATAAAATAAGATTTGTCAAAACCAACTTCAAGGAAATAGTTGGTTCTGCCTTTAACCCGACGCTATATCTCTATAAGACTGAAAGACTAACTAAGCAATACTTAGCGGCTTGCTAAATTAGGAGACGTTTATAAATAAAGGGGTTAACTTATAGATAGCCGTACCATGACAGGACATCGCACTCGCTTGAATATAGTACAGTAACTATAGTTCATATTTCCGCATACGAGACATCACAGCGTCACCATTTTTAGGCTGCGGTGTGTTTACACCTTATATTTTATTAGTTTAACTTTCTACCTAATATTTGTTTCGATCATAAGCCCAATGGGATCAATTATTTGTCTCAAAGTAGAATTTTTTAGTGATGTAAAATATATTCGGTAGTGGATCGGAAACAATTAGAAAATAATATTTTCTTTAATAGGTACTTAGGTAAGAATGGAAACGGTCACGATTCTGACTAGAAAGAACAATAGTGGCAAAAAGGTGGCAAAAAACCCGCTTTGTAATCTAATTCTGAACGTAATAAAATTGATCAAAGTACAGTTTGAGGACCAATGGCTCAGGTTTTAACTTTCGATTCTTACAACAACAAAGCCGATTTGTAAAACCTCAGTGGAAGTTTCGAAGCAACTGTCCTTACAGAATACCGCGAACCAGTTTCAACATGTTGCCACACACTAAATATCCATTTACTCTCCATATATAACATGGACGTCTAACGCCAGCTCAATAATGCCCCCAAAAACAATTGTTCAATTGTGCCAAGATGGGCAAGATAGCGTTTTTCTTAACACGGCGCATATTTTGGCGCAAAATCTTTGACAAATGTTTATAGAATATAGCCAATCAAAACTTTGATAGACCAATCACAACTATTTCTAAATGGCGGTTTAAGTTTTTATAGGTTGATATTGAAATTCATTAGGTACCGTGATGCATTGAAGAGGGGGTGACACTTGTCACCTAAAATTCAAGACCGTTTTGAAAGGTGATTTAGTTTAGCGTGCGGCTTCTATGTTTTATTCGTTCGTAGCATTTACTAGTGACACAGGCAATTCGACAAACGTAACTCACGTTAGGTCCCCTGGTCTAGAATTGAATAAAATAGATAAGTAGGCGACTGAACGAGAATAGATAGGTTTTTTTCTGTGTCGAAGGTAGACAACTGAGCTCTCAGCCCACCTGATGGAAAGCAGGAACTGAGGCCCATGGATATAGTGATCCAAAAATCGCCTATGCGCTGCCTACCCTGAGGACTTAGATGGATTGCCTTTATCTATGCCAGTAATTACACCGACTATCTTACCCCCAAACCGAAACACAGCAGTGCAAACACTGCTATTTAGCGACAGGTTAACGGACGGTGGTAGCTATCCAGGCGGACCCTGCACGAGGTCCTACCACCAGCAATGTATATCATTATCATTATCATGGATCAATCTGACACAAATCGACCTATTTAGTCACACTGTAAAGCTCTAAAATATATATAACGTTTTGTTCCTCGTCCCATCGGCATATGTTCTGAAATTTATACCTACATATCACGAGTGACTGTACTGTTACGTTCGTGGGGTGGGTTTTCTATAGAAAATGTATAAATAAGCCACTAATTAAAACTGATACTTTAATTACTAGTTAAAAGAACAAACACTAAACTAAAACACTAATCACACACTGACACTTCACACTGGTATACTTTTACACTCTCAAACTCGCCGATAGAATCGCAGTCTTCGCTCTTAATGTTAGCTCTTCGCTGTCTCGATAGAAACTACCCCTTCGGTCGGGTCATGCTGGGCTTTTATACAAGCTACTCAAATCTACAAAGTACGAGAAGATTCGACTCTAGAACGTTCCCGAGTTAGGTGCGCGAACATTCTAGAGTATCGCTGTCTCTTTCTACAGGTTTCTCTTTCACACCCGTCCAGAATGTTCTCTCTATAGCTGTCTCGTTCACATCTTTCCAGAACATTCTTTCGTGCTGTCTCTATCTAATAGTGCTTTCTCTTTCACTCCTATGGGAAATTTAGCTATATACCGATTTGTACTTGAGAGGCCCAAAAGGGGTCCTGAAAACGCCTGAAAATGGGTTTTCAGGTTATTGCGCCATCCGATAGAGGGTATCCTGAAACGGCCTGAAAACATGTTTCAGGGCTTTAGCACACCTCCGCTGCGAAAACGAGAACGCGAAACCGCAACACAAGTTTCGCGGCGAAACGTTACTACACATGCCGCGGAATCGTACTCTAGTTTCGCGGCGAAACATTCCTACGCGATCGTTAGTGTTATTCCTGCATAGAAACCAAATGTCGTCGCTTTCAGAATCCGAAGAAAAAGAAATGGCATTAACATTAAAAGACGTAGAATCTGGGTGCAAGATGAATAAAGGCGAAAACCAATTATGTGAAGAATTTGAGTCACATGAAGATCGTTTTTATACATAATATATTTCAGAATGAGGGCACAAAGTTTTGAAGAACTATACAACCCGTTAAAGCCGGACATTACAAAGCAAAATACGAATCTTAGGGTTTTTATAGTCCTCGTAATTAAGTTAGTATATTAAATATATATAGTTGCCGATTTTGAAGAATTAACTTTTGACATTTAAAGATTGATCAAAAGTTCATTCTTAGAAATCGGCATTTAAAGGTCTGTTTCTGACCTCTTGTATTAGTTTTCCGTGAATTCAATTTATAATTCTACAATTTTTCACTGTTCCGCCATGAACAATCTGTCGACAGCCACAACTCGCTTGCGAAACAAACGCGAAACTTCAAAAAGTGGCGGAAAAGTCGCGGAGATATGCGCGACGTCGGAGCAGATCGCCGATGTTCCGCGAGAGAGAGATATATGCATCGTCAGTTCAACGCGCTAGAACAGGCAGTTTCGCTATTGTTCCGCTCGTCTCACAACGGACAAACTGTAGCGAAATGTCAGCAGTTTCGCTACTTCAGTTCCGCGGCGGAGGTGTGCTAACGCTGTCAGGCGCCTGAAAACGACGGTATCTGGGGTGAATATTTGATTTTGTAGTATGTGAAAGAGGACCTTCTGAAACGGCCTGAAAACGCATTTCAGCCTGCTGAAAACGCTTCTAACGTGTCTAAAATCATATTTGTAGTTTTTATCATGCCACCGGCGTAACACTACTATGCAAAGATATAAAATAATAGATAGATAAAAATAGATACCTACTTACTTCAATTCATACATACTCGTAACACTTGCTGCTCGAGGAACATTATCATTTTAACTACGAAAAGAGACGCCTATACTTCGTTTTATTTAACATTAGGATTATCTGTGAAACGGGTGAACAAAGAAGCAGTGGTCGTAAACCTTCCTTCTTCGATTTCGGTCGATAACTCTGAATTTCTCGGAACTTATGTACATACATATCATTTGATATTTACCGATAGCTGAACACATAGTTTTCACATTTATTATTAATTTGTTGGCAAAACTGTATATAAAAAAATTATAATTAAGTGTTTTATAAGCAAGATGGCGGCAATTTAGAAAAAAGCTAAATATTGAAGGTTTTCGTTTAATGTTTGGCGGTTTTTAGCTAAGTATTTTTTTATAAATTTGTAACCCATATCGTACCGATTTTACATTTACTGAATTTAATGAAGTTTACAGTCTAAAATTTAACAATATTTGCATATTTAATCTACCTTACATTATGCACTCCCAGTACTTTTAAAAGTCATGCATTTAAGGATTAAAGCTATCGGTATAAAAGCGGACACGGTGTTATAAAGACTGAGCAGATGACAATAGTAAGACAACCCTACCCATCGGCAACGTCTTTTAGTATTACATAGTGTCGCCATTATGGGCGGCTTTAATTTGGGATGCTCTAACGTAGTTTGAATTTGGTAACAAATTAGAAAATAAAACTTAGATGGCAATGATGACATACTCTACATAATTTTATTCACTGTCAGTGGAAGAGTCCGAGGACTCGGAACCACCAACATTTATAATAAAATTTTCCACAGTGTTATCTATTATATTATCTAATTTCAATTAAAAACTTATTTCCTTTTAAAATGTTGTATACCGTAGCCAACCATATGCCAGCAGTCTCAGCAGTCTTTTTCACATGGTCCGATTTAGTGGGATATTCCTTTCTATGGCACATTACTAACACTAATTTGTAAATATTCACCACCATCCGCTTTTCTCTGGCAGTCAGAGGATTTTGCTTTTGCCGTTTCTTCTTTAGAGATGAAAAAACGTTAGCCGGAACCGGCTGCGACTTTTATCAATCAATTTTAAATGTGCACCAACAAACAAAATATCTAAATAGATCAACAATTAATAACGAAATTGAACAAAAACGATAACATCAATCTTTAAGTAAGCTAACAGCAATAGAAAACACAACCGACTCAACCGACAAATCGAATAACAGATAGTAACAGTGACGTTTTAAAATTGTGGGAGAACTCTGCCTCTTTAGGTTTTTTAATGTACAACCTTTCCATGAAAAATTACTAACGCAGTTTATTAAAATTCTTATCTTTTATTCTTAGAATATAAATGAACTAACATTATGTTTCTTATCTGTTCACAACACTGAGTAATGTATGTATTAATATAGCATGATAATAAATACGTGATATTTAATAACTCGTATTCACTGTTCGATCCGCAGAATGTGCCTGTAAAAAAACCTTATATCTCGTTCTGCAAAGGTCTTTCTAATGCTAAAAAAAACGAAGTATAGCAGTTATTCAATATACCTACTCTATGGACGTAGCCAAGATGCATACAGCAATCGTATTCGCGTTAAGTCAAATGGTCACGTGACTTTTAGTAGGAATCTGCCATTCTCATACATTTATTACTTATCGTACCTATACGATCGCAGAAAGACATCTTGGCAAGGCATGCTGAATTGGAATTCGAATTCGGGACCAACTGTTATAGCGTTAGTGTTCAGATATTTTTAAACACAGTGGCTGCTTCGATATATCTGATGGTGGCTGTTCCTATTCATTGCAGGAAGTACCGACAGGAAGCGACCGCGAACCGATTGGGAGCCGAATAACAGTAAGTCTGATTTTTCTACGTCAGCATCTCGAAAAGAGCTGCAGATATCCCGCGAAGTCCTTTCAGCATATTTTTGACCAAACCCTAACCTGCAGCTCTACCATGAGATTCCGCTACGTTAT
Source organism: Thaumatotibia leucotreta (assembly GCA_025490895.1). Taxonomy (NCBI): domain Eukaryota; kingdom Metazoa; phylum Arthropoda; class Insecta; order Lepidoptera; family Tortricidae; genus Thaumatotibia; species Thaumatotibia leucotreta. Next base: position 7,776 of record JALPQI010019623.1, on the reverse strand, counting down.
TAACCCGCATTTATTTCCTATTCATCCCACCTAATTGAATTCGTGTGTATCATAAAAAGTGGATAACTTCTTCTTGCTTATTTTCATCACATGGTCCATTTTCGCTACAAAGCGGAAAAATCGCGGGATCGGCTACGAGCGTAGCGTGTCGCACTCGTCCCCAATGAAAGTGTTAAGTTACGACGACAGAAGTTATCTGCTAATAAGCGTTGAGGTGTTATCACTTTCGTTCACAAATGTAAATGATAAATGAAGGGATGTTTACAAAAACAACATAACTAGCATTTTTTCCAAATTTGAGTTTTTGATGTCATACTGTTAGTCATCAAAGGAGCTACAGAATGTGAAAAAAAAATTGTCTAAAAACTTTCCCGTTTGGCAAAAAAATTTAAAATATATTATTTCCCATATTAAACTGCACTAAAAAGTGTCGAATAAAACTACAGCATTGATACTCAGAGTAAACCATATTCTAAATACAATTTTTTTTTCAATAAAAAAAATCTTTTTCCATAAATGTGCATCAAGTTTTGCACAAAAACAACATAACTACTCAAAATTTTACAAAAACAGCGTAAGGCTTATCTTATTTTTTCCAAAAAAAGTAATGAGCCGAAACACAAATAAACGGGTAATCTTAACTTAGTGGTTATATATCTTTACCGCTTCTGAATATTAAGCTTTAATGAATATTATTTAAAAAGGAATTTAGTTTTATCGCTCTCCTGTAAAGTTATGCTCAATGTAGTTATGTTGTTTTTGTAAGCATCGCTTCAATTGCAATTTATTACTGTAAAATTAATACAATTTGAGACATGTATATTAGTCAATCCTTTTACTCACTCCAAAGCTTATGACTTCGATTTATGGCCTACGGTGAAATCACTATACACGGCATACTCTTCCAACACTAATTAGTAATTATAACCTGCCATGTTTTAAGGCACCGAGGTCCGACCTTCACGTGTCAATCTTCATTTCCAATTGTGAGCCAACTCAATCACTGCATCAATTACAACGCAGCATCGGACATCGATCATTATTGATGTTGACGTACCGTTGACGGCCGTCCATTATCTGGGCAGGTTTTTAGCGAGACATTTTCATTTCCGACTGCACGAATGCATCATTTTGAAGGCCGCCGTAGCTGTCAGTGGAATTTTTTTTTTCTCAAACATGCAATGAAATGTTGTCATTATGTTCGTCATAATAGGCTTTAAAGTATGACGTTGCAGGCGGATGATCTCGAGATAATAGTAAAGGATTTTCATACGAATTGAACGACCTTGGCCGGTAAGTAATATTTATTTTAAAACATGGCGTCGGTTTTCATGAACAGGCTAAACAGCTAAATTCTGTTTTTTTGATTGTCGTATTTTTTTATTTCATTGCATATGTTTTAGAAAAGCACTATACATGCCTTGCCGTGAAATGGGCTTACCGGGTTTCGTATCATCGTCTCTTATCGACTCATTTCGTATCATGGGCTTATCGTCCGTACCTACTCAGTCGATAAGCCCATCTTTCCCGGCGTCTGCAGTAATGTACTATTAAGTTAACATGGCGGTTTACTTTATTAGCAGAGCCCGGAAAATCTGTAGCATAACAAAAGACTGTTCCAATTAAACTAGTATGAGAAACATTTTTTGTCTATAATGATAATGATAGTTTGTAATATGAGAATAAACGGCACAACAAATAATAATACACAATTTCACATTGGTTTTATAATGAATTATTAGGGGTCGTCAGAACTATGGGTGCAAAAATTAAACAAAAAAATTCAAGTGGGCTTGACGTAGCACATACATCCATAAATATAGGTACATATCTACACACCCACATACAAAGAGTAAGTTGAAGATTCCGAGATAGGGAATAAAATAGGATACCTACAGATTTTTCAATAATATTCGTATTTTTCTTGGCTGAAGTGTTCCCATTTATCTCAATTTTAAAGTTTTGTTACAGTTTTGCACCCATAGTTCCGACCCCTATTAATTATACAGGTACAGATGAAATGTCATCCTCGAAATCCACGTCAGTACACACAGTAGCACATGACATCTTAGTGGGTTTGTTAGTGATTAAAATTATTAACTTATGACTTAAAACAGGATATTTAGTCATTGTTTCAAATGCCATCTTAATGGAGTTACTCCGGTTTTACGTCATACTAATAGTTTGACCCTGTTGTGAAGCTGGAGGTTCTGGGTTCGAATCCCGGTGGGCGAAACTTTTTGTGTATAAATTATCAGAAAAATATTTTTTCCTGAGTCAGTAGTCGTGATCAGTAAGTATCTAAGAAATGAAAGAAAGAAAGAAGGAAAAGAAAGAAAACACGTTTATTCGAGACACAGTATAAACAAAACAAAACAGTAAACACGAAATTTTGTCTTGAAATGGCCAAAACTCAGCATTTTGCCAGCAGAGCCAGCGCTGGTCTTCCACAAATGGACTTCACAAGTAAACAAAATGAGATACCTACCTACAATTTGAATCCTTGCCACTGCTTATTAAATTCAGTACCTATTATCTAAAAAAAAATATACAAACATGGCCAACTTTCCGTAGTATTTGGCGTCTTTGACACATGATATGAAACACGTTCACAGATAATTCTTCCGTTAATACTAATAAATATCAATCATTTGACTAAAACTGTATCTCTCAGGGTTTCAGGTTTTTGGATGATATTAAAACCAAAATTAGTACTCGCATGAATTTTTTAACTTCAGGGTGCCTAGACAAGTTGCCAATCGCTAACGCTTAATCGTCAATCGTAAACGAAAGGCAGCTAACTGTCTTTGTCACACTAATATGAAAGACTGACAGAGAGGGAATAATAATAATAAATAAATAATAAAATAAATATCTTGGGGACATCTTACACAAATCAACCTAGTCCCACGGTAAGCTCAATTAAGGCTTGTGTTGTGGGTACCAGGCGACGATATACATAATAGATGGATACGTATAGATACTTAGATACATACACAGCCATGACCAAGGAACAAACATTTGTGATAAATAAATACACAAAGAATGCCCTCGCCGGGATTCGAACCCGGAACCTCCAGCTTCGTAGGCAGGGTCACTACCAACTAGGCTACAGAAGCTGACAAGAGGGAAAACTACGATACGCTACTAAGCGCTAGCGATTGGCGACTTGGCTAAGCATCCTGGCATGTCAACAGAAAGAAATTGGAGACGATAACCTAACTCACACAATAAATAATTATGCTTTCTTTCAAGATATACGAGTCAGAGTTGGAACAGCAGCCTGAATTCTCCAAGTTCAAAGACTGGTGCCGAACCATCAAGCTGTACACAGGAGAAAAGACCGGAATACCAGACATGGATGAGAATCTTCGTTGCGGTTATTTGAAGGTACAGAGTTTAACTAACTACGAACAAATAAAACATGGAAGCCGCACGCCATAGTAAATTGCCTTTCAAAAATGGTCCTGTATTTTAGTTGACAAATGTCACCCCTTCTTTAATGCATCACGGCAATTAATTTCAATGTCAACCTATAAAAACTTAAACCGCCATTTAAAAATAGTTGGGATTGGCTATATTCTATAAACATTTCTCAAAGGTGTAGCGCCGAAATGTGCGCGGTGTTAAGAAAAGCGCTATGTCCTGCCCATCTTGGCACAATTGAACAATTGATTTTGGGGGCATTTTTGAGCTGGCGTTAGACGTCCATATTATATATGGTCACAGTTAACTAATGAAAACCAAAATTTTACGTCCTTAGTAAAATTTTGGTTTTCATTACTTAAACTATGTACAGATGTAGTGAAAAATCCTTTCTCTTCGGCTTTTCACGGAAACATCCGAATTCATATTGCTGTCACAATGAACTTCAGTATATATTGCACTGAAGCTAATTGAGACAGGGAGATTAATTCGGGTGTTTCCGTGAAAAGCTGAAGAGAAAGGATTTTGCACTACATCTGTAGGTACAATTTTTTTTGCAATCGACATCTAATTCTTATGTCAACCTAACTTCATTATTATTTTTGACGTCATTGTGTGCGTAAGGTCTTATTGAGGACTGTAGTGAGACCGACTAATAAAATAGGCATGCAGTGACTTGGAAACATGTTATATGTAGGCAGTAATAACAGTCGATACGCAGCTAGATATCACATGTCACGTCTGAATGCTTTGACGTCAACTTTATTATTCCTTTTACGGCATGCAACGATCGCGAAGGGTTTTTATATAATACTAGGTATTTAGAATTGGATATTTGATTTAAGATTTGATTCACCCTTAAATTTCTAAGTGCACAGAACGTATTAGTATATTCTGTGTTTAATAATTATTAGTGATCATTATCAACGTGTAGTATATTATGTAAATTATGTTACAATTATTAATTACTTACCCACGCGTATTTTTAAGTATGTTATGCAAATTATACTGATTATTGATTAAACGACAAAAATTTGTTGAATAGATTTGACAGTCATTCCGATGTATGTAGGTATGTAAATTTTGGGGCATTTTTTTTTCACCTGTAATAATTGAAACAGCTCAAGATTCTGAGTAGAAATCATATAAAAAATACCTATGTTACAAAAAAGTGGAACAACTTTGAAAAAAATGACCCACTAACGTTGTGTAAATATCTACAGGCAGGTATAGCGATATACCGGTGGCCGCCGGCCGAAGACACGGTGGTCAACAGCAGGAGTGGCGTTGACCTTGGACGAGGGTATGTCAAAAAGCTACCTACCAATATCTACTAATATCAGTTTTGGATCTAATCGGAATCGCAATATGTCAGTTCCATAGAATAACTGTCAAACTGACAAGCAAAACCTAAACTGAATCGCATTAGATCGTGGTATAAGGGGGAGTTACCATGACGTACTTACTAATGCCATTCAGTTTAGGTCAAGAGAAAAGAACAAGGCTATACGAGTCGTATATTACTGTCCCTTTCCCTGAACCTATACTGAATCGCATTAGTAAGTCATGGTGTACCCCTGTACCCCTGAGCGCGTAGGCTGATGCTAATTGCTAACACTCAGTAGCGCAGCGTCGTCGTCGTCTCTCTCTCTGACACTAGCTCTTTCTTATTAGTAGGTACGACAAAGAATCGGCGCGCAACCGGTGTTTCGTTCACGACTGAGCGTTAGCGTTTGTTACCTTATCCGCACATTCCGCACCGAGGTGCATAGCCATTTCATGACGTCATGCTCCCCGGCAGAACCACCTGAAGTTTAATAAACATGAATATGTCAAAACAAATCTACATTATATCTACAAAATTCTACGACCAGTTGGAAAAATTCTACATGCCTAGTTTTTTTATAAACCTTGTTGTAAAGTGGTTCTGCCGCAGAGCATCTTCCCAGCAGAACCACTATGATATTTTTCTTTTTACAAGTACTATTGACGCATTTATGATACCAAATAATTCTACATCAATTCTACAGGTATCTAGTATACTTGATCTCTCACTTTATTTTGTATACACGATGTTACGACATTTCGAAAATTTTACTATAAACAATTCTGAGCGCCTGCACACAAGATTGTAGCAAATTATGTGTACGTATAAAATGCTGGCATCGATTCGAAACCAAGTCATCGCTTATTTTATTCTACTAAGGTTATTGTAATTATACATAGTGTCGAAAACAACCTACATTCTTATAACTACCCACATTCATAAACTAGAAAAAAGCGTAATTCAATAGAAATACAACAATACAATATACGTACACATAATTTGCTACAATCTTGTGTGCAGGCGCCCAGAAAATTGTTTATAGTAAAATTTTCGAAATGTCGTAACTTCGTGTATACAAAATAAAGTGAGAGATCAAGTATACTAGATACCTGTAGAATTGATGTAGAATTATTTGGTATCATAAATGCGTCAATAGTACTTGTAATAAGAAAAATATCATAGTGGTTCTGCTGGGAAGATGCTCTGCGGCAGAACCACTTTACAATAAGGTTTATAAAAAAACTAGGCATGTAGAATTTTTCCAACTGGTCGTAGAATTTTGTAGATATAATGTAGATTTTTTTTCACATATTTATGTTTATTAAACTTCAGGTGGTTCTGTCGGGGAGCATGACGTCGTTCAACGTCATGCTCCCCGGCAGAACCACCTGAAGTTTAATAAACATGAATATGTCAAAACAAATCTACATTATATCTACAAAATTCTACGACCAGTTGGAAAAATTCTACATGCCTAGTTTTTTTATAAACCTTGTTGTAAAGTGGTTCTGCCGCAGAGCATCTTCCCAGCAGAACCACTATGATATTTTTCTTTTTACAAGTACTATTGACGCATTAATGATACCAAATAATTCTACATCAATTCTACAGGTATCTAGTATACTTGATCTCTCACTTTATTTTGTATACACGATGTTACGACATTTCGAAAATTTTACTATAAACAATTCTGAGCGCCTGCACACAAGATTGTAGCAAATTATGTGTACGTATAAAATGCTGGCATCGATTCGAAACCAAGTCATCGCTTATTTTATTCTACTAAGGTTATTGTAATTATACATAGTGTCGAAAACAACCTACATTCTTATAACTACCCACATTCATAAACTAGAAAAAAGCGTAATTCAATAGAAATACAACAATACAATATACGTACACATAATTTGCTACAATCTTGTGTGCAGGCGCCCAGAAAATTGTTTATAGTAAAATTTTCGAAATGTCGTAACTTCGTGTATACAAAATAAAGTGAGAGATCAAGTATACTAGATACCTGTAGAATTGATGTAGAATTATTTGGTATCATAAATGCGTCAATAGTACTTGTAATAAGAAAAATATCATAGTGGTTCTGCTGGGAAGATGCTCTGCGGCAGAACCACTTTACAATAAGGTTTATAAAAAAACTAGGCATGTAGAATTTTTCCAACTGGTCGTAGAATTTTGTAGATATAATGTAGATTTTTTTTCACATATTTATGTTTATTAAACTTCAGGTGGTTCTGTCGGGGAGCATGACGTCGTTCATGGTAATGGTAGAATGCTAACGCGGTCCAATCGCACCCCCACTAACGGCTCGGCCACGGAAACGTGCGAATTGAGGCGCGGCAAGCGTTTTATCTGTCAGAATCAGAATATTTATTTGTATAAACATAGGTAGATACATAAAGGTGGTAACATTTTGATTAAATTTTAGAGCACTATGTTTTACCCACAAAATGCGGGTGCACAAATGTAATGCTTACAAAACTAACATGCTACATGCATACAATTTAAATAAATCTGTTAAATATAAAAGAAGCCAATTAATTAAAAATGTCATGAGCTGAACTATTAGGTAATGTCGTGATTCATATAAAAATGCCAATTGAATTAAATAATAATATAATATTAATAATTGAAGTTACTTGCTGCAGTGAAATTTAATGTCAACGTCAAACACTGTTCATTGCGCGTTTGACACGCGCAACGCACGGTGGTTAGTTGGGAACACAGGCAATGATTAGGAAAAACGCTTCCCGCTCCGCCATTCGCACGTGTCCGTGGCAGAGCTGTAACGGTAAAGTTGGTGACGCAGGAATTTTTAGTGGGTATTCTCTTCTGTGAGTGTGTCCCATATACCACCTCCATATGAGCCACCCTTAAGCCTTACCCCTTGGATGCTTAAAAGAATTCTTCCCTGCGAGATAGTACGAGTATCACTAATAAAAAAGAGTGACAGAGTGAGAAAATTACGCTACTCTGCTGTGTGTTATTTTGGCTACACAACCAGGTCTAAT